>VDFB02281319.1:0-29993 GCA_007258455.2 Sequoia sempervirens
TAATATTCCTAGCACCAATTCATAGAGAACTAAAAATAAGTCCCTTGACTTTCTTTCGAAGTTTTGCAAAATTCTCTAAGGGTAAAAGGTTATGCATTTGCAGGATTTTTTACCCAATCCGGTTCAATCACTTTCTCCCAAAAGATTTGGTTCACTTGTCTTTTTTCAAAGTAATACATTTTGGTATTAGCCCCTCACAAAGGTAAAATGGTAAAAAATTGAATGTGTTGAAATTGCAGGAACACATCGATCATCTGGACCCTCAATTTGGCTAGTTTTGTTCTAATTTAGTTGGATTTCCCTACTTTGTTGTAGTTCTACTTTGTTTCCCCACAAAATAAAATATGAAAAAGCAACTAAGTATGATTTGTAGGAGGTTGAAGGTCATCTTCATGTATGGATCCACTTAAAGGTCAAAGTCTCACAAGTGGTTAGTTTGCAAGGATTTTTTGGTCTATCGAATTTATGGGATTTTCCATCTAAGCAGGTTGAAGTTAAAGGTTTCAATGTCAATATCTTTTTCACAAGGTCAATGGAGGCTAAAATCATGCAATCTAAATGTTTGAGGAATTTTCAAGTGCATTTGGTCTTGCAGTGATTTTTAAGTGAATTAGATATCTTTCGATAAGTGCAAATGTCAACAATCTTCTCGTAGGTGCTTATGGAAGTTGAGTTTCTGCCCAACCTAGTTAGGTCTCTTTGTAGACTTTATTATCTAAATTTCCCCCATTTGAATTACTTCATCTAGTTCATTTGAACCCTTCTGCATTTCCATTTCCACATACTATTGGGTAAAAATACAAAGTTGTGCCACACTTTCGGCCAACTTATCAACACAAGTGAATTGAAGTATTCTAACTAAAAAATACTTTTGGTCAAGCATATGATCTAGTAAGATTCATTATAGATAAGTTAGATATCTCCAAAAAATTTCCAACTAAAATTCTTGGCTAAATGCATATGTAGCACCATTTTGAGGCCAATTTACCAAAAAAATAAAACTATTTGAAAAACTTGATCTTTCAACAAAAATGTTAGGTTGATTACCATGTCAAGAAAAATACTAAAACTTATTAAAAATTTTGAAAAAAATATGATGCACTAGATAAAAGAATCTATATCAAGATGGTATAATTTATTTTATATTTTAGATAAATAGTTAAATAGTTAATATGAAAGTTGATCAGATGGAAACAACTATGTTTTAATACAAACACATTTTAATATTTATTTAAAAATATACATTTATCAAATTTGACGGAAAAAACAAAATTTACTATATAAAGATCAACGTTTCATATAACTTCATTTTTCAACATTTTATTAGCAACTAAATTATTGTGTTAATTTATATAAAAAACTATATTCAAATAATTTATTTATTTTTTGAAAAACCATAAACATAAAATATGCTAAAAAAATACACATTCTATTAGTTTACATAATTTCAAATTTTAAAATATATAGGGAAGATGGGCCCATAGTGGAGCAGGGTCCAATAGTGGGGATATAAGTAGTCCTTAGTGGGGCCCATAGTAGAGCACCTTAACATATTGAAAAACACTTTTTATCCATAAAATACACAAACTGACAAATCATGTGATACCACATCAATGCACCAATAAAACATGACTTAGTGCACCACTATCGGTCTCACTTTTTTATTGGTCCTTTTAGGATACCTCAACAAAAAGCATTTTGATGTGGCATCACATTTGATGATGTGACCCTAAAACGAAATATAGAAACACGTGAATTGTCAAATAAACTGTTGTACAAAATTGGGAGTGATTTGAAATTTTCACATAGGATTTTGAGGAACGCGGAATTAGGGTGCTCCACTATGGGCCCCTCTCCCCTATACCACTTTTTAGTGATTCAAGTTTAAAAGTTGGACCAATGTTGATTGTTTCCTTTATAAAAGTGTGACACAGTTTTGTACTTCTACCCTATTCTTTTCCCCACAACTGCAATTATATATTTCAAATAGTTCGGCGTTGCAGATATTTCAATATGAACTTACCCGATGACTTGCCCACCCCATTCTATCCACTTAATTATAAATTACATCTCTTGCCTCATCAATTGACCAAACCCTCCTTCTTGGCAACCAAAAAGTATTTTCTTCATGTGCATATTTGATCACTTAAGTTTCCTACTAAAGAGGACACGCGTCAATATTGCATGTTATCATAGTTTTGACTTTTCCAAACCCTCCAAGATGTGACGATGGGTCTGTCATCTGATCATACAGCCAAACCAGATTAATGTTCCAAACTTAATGCCTCTTTTGGAAGCAATCCATGGCCCAAATTCAAACTCCCAAATGTAGATCAATGACTGATATTTAAATCTAGGAAAACAACTAATGTAGTATCAGATTTCCATGCGATTGTCGTGTTTGTTTTAGCTACAATGCTCAGAATTAATGCCTCAGTGACTCCCACCTACATTTCCTCAATCCCACATCTCTTTCATGATTCCTTCAATGCTCTTCAATGATCTGCAGATCAAATGCATCCCACCATGCTCCTTTTAGCGTCCTACAAAGTGTTTTTCACCTTAAGTGTTCATGGTCATTTTTGTAACGAATTTCGTAGGGGATTTCACACTCAATCTATCAAACCATAAATGCTTAGCCATCCTCACACCATCAAATATGTTCCCTCTATGTCTGTAATCGAATTTGAATTTCCAGACAAGCGATTAAGGTTAAGATTTATGTTATGCTTCAGTATAAAAGAAATATCTATTTTTTTGTACAGATCTTCTCCTATTCACTAATGGAGAGACTTATGCATTTTTTTCATCTCTACCACTATAAAAAGGCTTCATAAATTAATACAAATTGGCTATCATTTCCTCTTTTCCATTATGTTATGTTGTGCAATTAATACCTCGTCTTTATATCTAAATGTTTATTTTTTGTTATTGTATGTTTGTGTGGTGTGTTTATTTTTTGTTGTAGAGTTAATCATGAATCATTCCTTTCCTTTTAGTGTTTGTCAAACCTAACCTTCACATGAGCTCACAAAGAATATTAGAACGGAAGATTGTGCAAGCTCCTTTAGCATTTCATTATTTATTTGTGCTATAAAAGCAAGAAGAATCACACTAGATAATAATGGTGTACCACCACCCCTTTATTTTTGTATTCCTCTTTCTTCATCTTTTCCTCTACAAGTTGTTGGTAGTAGGACTAATTTAGAGATCATTCAATGCTAGGTTGGGTCAACACTGTTGTACCTAGGTTAGAAAGGAATTTGACCTTCTCTCAAGCCCTAATGTCAACAACAAAGGTCCCGCACTTGAGATCATTCACATTGTGCCATTGAAATATTGAGCCTAGTTCAATAGGGTGCAATTCCATGTGACAAAAATTGGTCCAACCCAACATAAAATAACCCTAAAACTAATCATATTCCAATAGCTTATAGGGGAAGAGGAGAGGAATTTTTTTAGAAAAGAAAGGGGTGGTGATGCACCTAGATTAATGGTGTTTCTTCTTGCTCACTTCAGCACAAAAAATCATTTAAACTACAAGAGGAACTCACATAGTTCTCTATTATACCAATTTATAAGGGGTATATAGGAAGGTTAGGGTTTGATGGGCATTAAAAGGGAGTAATAAAATCCATTGTTAACACCTAGAAACAGAGTTCACACATCATACAAAATTGGAAAATGACAAGAATTCATTCAAATGTGAAGGTAAAAGGGTTTCATGGACCACGTCAGAAGTTAAAAGAGGTGAAATAGTAGTTTTATTAATCTAAAGACATGGACCTATTTTACAAAGTGGAGTTGTAGAGTTGCAGAGCTCTTCAAAAGAACCCCCTACAATTAATATACAAATGTGTTTTTTTTTTTGAAGTAAAAGGCATTTAAGCCGACTATTTGTATTATATAATAGTAAAGGTTACACTATTAGTTTGCAATATCTAGATATGTTGTAGATATAAAATGTCAAGTTGAGAGAAAAATATAATAGGGAGGGAAACCCTAGTCATAGCCCTATAAGAATCTAACATATATAAACATAAATTTGATCTACAAGTGTGGAAATCCTCCGAAAAGCTCGGTCTATCATACTTATGTATTGATGATTTTGATACCCATAAAATTTGTGGCAAATCGTGGCCTAAAAATGTCCGCCTAACAAAAAGTGGGTCTACAAATCATAAATGAGATGTGGGTGTCGTTCTTTTCCACAAAATCACACCAAAATGCATTGAAGACCATGAAACTTCTATAACACGAGATCTAGGAGTTTTAGGATTTGTTACAACCTTGAATCCATTTCCAAGGAGTTCTCTCTATTTTTACCCTTTGTAGAAACTTGACCTCCATCAAGATATGTGACTTTGTGGGAAGTGGTCATCATCAAGATATTGTAGGCTTTTGACCTCTATATGGATATTATGGAAAATCGAGCTTGATCAATATTTGGTGGAAAGTCGAGCACCATTGGTATCTTATCAAAAGTATAAAACCATCAAGATCCTACGAAAAAGTATAAAACCATGGGTGAAAGCACAAAGTTGAGTCCACTTAAGGTGAAAGTTTTAGACTTAGAAAAAAACTCAAAATTGGGAAAAACAAAACGAGATCCCATTATTTAGCAAATGGTATCTCGTTTCGCTTCAAGGTCCCAAGCCAAAAACGGGATCCCGTTTCATTAAAAAATATTTTTTTATGTGTTTACAAAACGGAATCCCATTTCATAAAAGCATAAAAAAAAATTAGCCTAACTTTAAGAAATGGAAAAAACAAATCTCTGATTTTTGCTGACGGGGTCCTATTTTTCAAAATGGGATCGTTTTATTAAAATATTAAAAAATATTAAAAATTATGAAAGCGGGATCCCATTTTCGTTATATTTTGATGGGGTTTTTGCTTTGTTTTGGTTCAAGAAAGCAGGGGACTGAGCGAAGCTTTGGACTGGTTTACGATACCACAACTTGAGGTCATGTCAATGTCGAGGAAGAAAATAGTGACTTAAATATATAATCTAAAGACCTTTTTGCAAAAAAAAGAGTCAGTAAAAGATTAAAACCCATTATATAAGATTAGGCGATTAGATTCCAAATATGTATTTTTTTTACAATTAGATTATTTTTTCTATTTTTCAATTAATTTATGATAAAAATTGTCCATAAACTTGAAATATTAGAGTTTTAAGGATAGTATTTTAATAAAAAAAAAATTAAAAATGAATTGTATGAAAGCGTACTTTAGACAATTCTTTTCAATTAAACAATCAAAAAATGATAAGTTTAGGTCATCTTATACATGACATACACAATGATTTTTCAAAACAACAAATATGGCCAATAAAAAATTAGCAAAAAAATATTCAACCAAAAATTACAAAAAAATATTCAAAGCATGCTTCAATGAGTAACAAATCTTTTCCCAAAAGTATTTACAAAAATACGATTATTTAGGTCAAAATATGGATGATGTACATGTGCATGATATGATAAAAAAAAAGTGACTTTTAAATAGTGGTATTTAGAAATGTCTATTGAAAATCAATTTGTATCATCTCGATATTAAAATAAATTACATATTTGGAAACTAAACTCCAAGTACTAAATTTTATAATTAGTGACTTTTTTAAGATTCCATCTCTAAGTGCTTCAAATTTTAAGGTCAAATGTGACAAATTCTGAAAATCAGGGAAAATTCTTCCACTTTTTGGTCGAAAAGTGGACTCAACTTCTTGCACACACCCCCATCAAGATCTTATAGGCTCAAAAAATCTCGCAAGAGTGGGGATCTCAGCAATTTTGAGAACCATTAAAATTGCTGCATCCTCTTGCTCTTTTTTCTTCACCTTGTTATACTTTGATTTTGTCTTATTCTTCATTATGTGTCTTTAAGTTCCTTTAGCACATTTACCATTGTTATCCTTTGCCTTCACTTCTACACTTTTGTGGTTTTGGCCATCTCCATCTTTCTAACTAAGCTCCCCTTCTACACTTTATCTACTTTGTCTTTGTGAATATTTGACCTCCATCTGACCATACAAAATTAGTCCAAAAACTAAACATGTGAAATCAAATCGTGTAGAAACTAAACCTCCATTGGGTCCATGCTAGACTTCAACCTCCATATGAACTTCATGATTTGTCCTTTGAAATGGTTCACTTGGAACTACTCACTTCCCCATCATTATCTTGCTTTAGTCTTTTGTGGAGCTCTGAAGCTCTACTAAACCTATGCTTGTTGCATGCAAATCTTTAGTCCACTTAGAATTACCTGCAGTCAATACTATAATGACTCAAATATGATGTCACTCAAACCTTGTGGACTATCTTCTTCCAAATAAACCCTTGGCTTCTAAACCTTCCTCCTATTGGCCTTTTCAAAAACTTGACCCGCTACTAAAATGCACCTTGGAACCAATTGAAAACGTTGGAGTAGTTCAATTATCTTTTTCTATAAAAGGCCAGCAAGAGAGCCAAAACCCACAAGCACATAACTTAGCCAATTTTAACCTAATTTTCTTCAAATTTGAGTTGGGGATACCCATTTGGGTTCTCTACAATATGGAAGACCTAGAAAACCCTCACACTTAGCCAATTTCAAGATTTTCAATTTAAGCAATTGACTAAGGGAAAGGCAAGGGAAACCACAAGAAAAAGCATAATTGGCATGGATGAACCCACAATAATCTATCAAATTAGTTATCATAAGAGGGAAAATACAAGGGAGCACAAATTTTCAACAGTTATCATGATAAGAATGATGTGGATAATTTATTGAACATGCAGGTCTTTGTGGACGCAAATTAAGCTTGTGACTTGGTTAGTCAAAGGTCCATTGGTGGCTATGTATTTTATTTATTTGGAAGTACAGTGAGTTAGATGAATAAGAGATAGCCCACAGTTTCTTTTTCTACAACCAAAATATATATATGGCTACTAAACATGCCTCTAAAGAACTAGTTTTATTACAAAAACTTTGTATAGGTATTAGTTCTTATTGCAAGGTTATTAAAATTAGTGATATTCAAAGTGTTATTTATTTGGTAGGAATCCCATGTATCATGCTCATACTAAGCATGTTGAGTATCACTTTGTGTGAGAGATAGCAGAGAATGGTAAGGTCTCGTTATAGAAGTTTTATGCTCAAGAAAAGGTTGCAGAATCCCTAACAAAGTTAATGACCACAACTAAGTTCTCTTGACCTGCAAGAAAGTCATGGCATTGGATCTTGTACTTAATTGGACATTTATGTTTCCTATGGATGTATGTATAATGTATAATGTCAAGTGGGATAATGTTAGGATTAGGGTGTCATTAAACTTGTAATGCTATGTATATATGTTATGTATATCCAACACTTTTGGAAGGTGTACTTGGATGCCTAGGGTGTAATTGGAAAATTAATTTGTATTTCAATTTTCCTAGGAATGTTGGCATTAGTTTTCATATACATTCATGAAGGAAGTGGATCATTATGGTGGTGGTTGTAACAATCGACTTTGAACTCATTTAAGGCATTTTTCCATTCTTAGGTGTTAAAGGAAGAAGTGGAGAATCTTGTCATAGTGGATGGGACCCATATGAGTTAGGGGAATTCAAAATGGAGCTCTAAACTTGAGGTTGTGAGCCATCAAGAGGTTATTGTTCAAAGATGCCTTTGTTGTTAAGTTTTCTATGAGGGGACTCATTGATTGATCCCATGTGATGCCCATGTGAATTCATTACTTTATTTACTTTTCTCAAAAGATGCTCTCTAAAGTGGGCATGGTGTTTTTACATGATACCATGGTTTTGATATCAATTATTGTGGTAAAAAAAATTATGGTTTTGGCCTCTCTCTGCCTAGATAATGGTTTTACAATCATTTTTTATAAGTATACACTTGTTGTCTAGATGCTATCAAATTGTGGATTTCAGTGTGTTGATATTGTACCATGTGCATTGAAGATTGATAAATATTTGTCCTCCTCTAGTGGAGTTTTTTCTTAGAAGTATTTCTCCACAAAAATGTTGTGTCACTATAGTTTGTTGATTATGTTCTTATTACTAATTTTTGCATCTACATCTAACCTGTTATGGTAATCCTATATTAATAAATTTATCTCAAATTTGCATACACTTTGAAGAATATTTTATTGTAGTAGTTTCACCTTGTTTCTCAGTATTGACAATTGTAAAAATGCAACTCCACATTACTATCCCCTTGGTTTATGTTTTGATCCCTCAAATATTTTATCATAAAAATGGTCAAGGCAATGAAGGATACTATAACTCAATATTTCATTAAAACTATTACCATTAGCATGTGATTTATCAAAGGTATAGACAACATACCTACATGTCAATGTATGTTAGCGTCCTTGTCAATTCGACTACTAACTTGTCCACATATCTCCCTATTAAAATACTCATATTCTTGCAAGCTCTAAATATCACATGTAGTGGACTATGCATATACACTTCCAATCAAACAATCATGAAATTTTTTAACTTGAATCTCACACTACTTAACATGAAACCCGTACCTAAACTCAAAGAAATTGACTTTCAATCGCCCATTTTATACCAACAATCCAAATATGACCCATGTCTATGGGGATCCATGTTGAGCATAACACATCATTCACTTAAGGACCAAACAATCCATCTTTATGACCTCCTCGACATACCCATTGCACATTAAGGTGCAATTGCTAGTTTAAATTCAAGTAGTATATATGGTTGTTGTGACTTGTAGTACTTGAAGTAAAATATAAGCATCACAATTATTGTTTTTAGTATTTTATTTGGTGGTTACTATTATTGTTTCTCTTTAGTATACTTTGGTTATGTTTTGGTTCCACAAATTATCATCAACCTTTTGGCTCATATTGTAACCTATTTTATATTAACTATTATACAATATAAAAAGTAATGCATGAAATGTACTCACATCGCATGATGTATCTTCATAGGAATAGGTGTATGTAGATGTGTAGTGTTGTAGGTATTGAAATCAGAAGATCTCAATGTCGAGAAAGGTAAGGATATATATATTTCTACCTAGGTCAATTTTATACCTTAGTTAATTTTCATGTTCACTCTGTAAATTTTTCCTCTACTATATGGATATAATCTCAAATAGTGTGCAATTTTGCTTCTAGTTTATTGATTTCTCCTCCACCTACTCTATTATATAGGATAGTGGTATTTACAAATACTTTTCACTCAAGAATATATTCTCCTAGGTCAACCCCTCTAAAATAGGTTGGCTTTACGATCATGCCAATGATTAAAAACAAGAAGCATCAATTATGCAAATGCTCTTAAGATGATCATGTAGATCTAGGACCATTTTAGGTGGTCTAATGTGGGTGTTCCTAGCATGCTCCTTGAATGCAAATGATATTTCTTTAATGTTTGATGATGATAAATGAATGTAGTTGAATTCCTTTAGATAAAACAACAACAAATAACTCATGCAAATCTCTGCTTAGTGGAGTTACGGTAGGAAAAGAATGGGTGACAATCAACCAAAATTTGAATTTGAATTTTGAAAAATCAAGGGTCAAATTCATGGATGTGGGATCAACCTTGTACCCATTGAAATCACCTAGGACATGGAAATGGTAAAATCCATGTCAATAACAAATTGCAGGATTGGGGCGTGGGCCGAGAGTTGAATGCGGCTAGAACTATGGAAGTTGGTGTGTTGCGGTAAGCACCGACAGGTGGAGTGTTGAATGCCGGTGAAACTTGGAAACGTGGCCAGGCTTCTGGTCAGCAGCCATGGGGCAAAATATCGCTAGCGAGGAAGTGAGGAGTTTTATCCACATTGAGAAATGCTATTGATTGAAACTAAAGGGATAGAAGTAATAGAAGAAATAAATGATGAAGAAGCAGAGCTCTCTGAGCGTGGGATTATCTGCAGGTTTCGGGGCTTCTGGCCAAGCCTTCCTCAGCTGCACTCATGGATTTCCAAGGAGTGGGAACCTCTTTTGTCTGGTAAAATTCACATCTTCCCTTTGGCCAAGGGATTCTTTGTTGTTAAATTTGATAATATCCAAGACAAAAATACTATCTTATGTGGTCATTTTTTTAGTTGGGGGGATCAATATCAGCTGATGATCAAACCCTGGCATTCAAATTTTAATCCTGTTTCTGAAACCTTTAATAAAATCCCGATCTGGGTGCGCCTTCCTAATCTCCCCCTCCATCTTTGGAATGATTCTCTTCTGGAATCGGTGGGAGAGGCTCTTGGGGATTTTTTGTTCGTTGACGAAGAATCTTCAGATATCTTTCATTCCACATTTGCTCGAATACTTGTAGAAATTGATGTTACAAATGGATTTCCTGCTGAGGTTTCATTAGAATGCTCCAAGGGGACTTGGGTCCAATCACTGGATTATGAAGGATTACCTTTCCGTTGTAGAAGATGCTTTAAAACTGGACATGTTGCTGCTCAATGTGGATTTGAGAAAAAAATACATAAGGCAACTTGGTGGATTGGCGCTTCTCAACGTCATTATACGGTTGAGAAGAATGTTGATCATAACAAGAGTTTTTCTGAGGTGGCTACTTCGGAACCACAGGACCTTGGAACCCCCCCTCCGGTCGTCTCTATTGGTGAGGTTGTTAAGGCAACCCCTATTGAGCCATTGGCTGCCTCTCCGGGTGAAAGTGCCTCCGTTGTTCATCCCGGTAGCTTTTCTGATAAGTCACTATCTTTACAAAGTAGTCATGAGGACAACCCCAAGTGTAAGGTTGATGGCTTTCATCACCATGAAAATATTAAGAAGGTATGGCATAGTATGGCTGCGCAGGTGGAAGAAGGATGGATTACTGTCAAGGGTAAAAAAGATAAATCTTCACGGCCTTCTTTCGACATGACTCTTCACTCCCACAAAAAAAGTGCTAATTGTAAATCTTGATGGGTTTTGTTTGGGTGCTGGCTTTTTTGTTGGCTGCAGGCTGTCCTTTCTGCAGCCTGGCTTTTCTTGTTGTAAAGGGTTACAGATCCCTTCAAAATCTGCTTATATCCATGTCAATAACAAATTTAAGAGGATGGATACATGAATAGGCATAATAAATACATAATCTAGGAGAATATATTGGATTGCATGTGTATATAGATAAGGTGGGAGGTAAATGTGAAAGAATGTGTGTGAGTAATGGTATAGAAGGACCCTAAATTTACATGGGAAATGAGAAATGACATGGGAATGAAAATTTCACCATTTCAAGGATCAATTATTAATTTTATTTGAGAATATGAATAATCTATTATTGTTGGCAATTTATGTGTGCATTCTACTTATTTTATATATAGCTCTTATGAAAAGGGAAATAAATTGTTTTTGTTGAGTTATATTACATTTAGAATCATCCTCATAAACAATTAGAAATATGTTCTTATAGTTCTTAGTGAATAACTAGGAATCATTAGGGCCTATATTTTTTTATGATAGATTCTCAATCCTGCTATGAAGTACATGTAATTCATTACTTAAATTGTATTGTGTCCTTTAATATTTGGGTAAAACTATTTTTTATGTTAGTGAGAGACCTGTCACGTCCTTAATGCTTATTTTGTAATTAGTACAATGAAAGTTACATGATGAGTAATTACATTTTTTTACCACACCAATTATGCACGGTATTTGTATATACCTACATATATAATCACATGATGTTAATGATGATCATTTGGACTTCCTGGTTCTAATGTGTGTTAGTATTTGCATAATGTTGGTGTACAACTTGGTGGTAAATGTTGGCTTAGTTAGTAGAACGTATAATACTATAAATTTATATAGTCAATCATCAAGGTATTCAACTTCTAGAGCTATTATTATATGTGATTGTAAAATTTGATAATTATGTGGATATGCCATGAGATATTAATAACCCAATGTTTGTCTCCATTCTACCTATTACAAAAGGTAGTTTTACACAAATCCCTACCAAAATAACGTCTTTAATCATAACATGTTGCAAGTGCTTACATAATGAAGGGCCATAATAGATACTGATGATGTAGAGGGTTGGTTTAACCTTCATTGCTCTCTCCAAGTCTATGAATATAAACACCATTCTCATTTAATCAATACTCCAAGATAAAACAAATAAAAACTGCAAAAATGAAGAGGATTTATTATGTTCTTTGTCTCTAAGTTATAACCCTTGAGGGAAATATACAATACATCCTTTTGATTTGTTGTGATAAATCAACATGATGTTATTAAAGTAATGTGGTGGCCTTTGAACCTACAACAAAATTAATTTTTTAATTCTGTGTGTTATTGTAACTATGTATTTTTTTATTAATATGATGTTATGTTAACAAAACTAACTATAGTATGATTTTCTAATATGATTTCTTATAAGATGATCATATGACGTTCATGCATTTTCATTTTGTTAAAATCCATATAATGTTTCTAATTTGAATGTCTTGATCACCAATTTTATATCAAGTGTTTGCATTAATTGTAAACATTGTAATCTTGTATAGAAGTAGATTGTGATAGTAAACAAACATTAAACATTTGAATACATTAAAAAATATATATATTTGCATGAACCTTGAGTATCTTTGAAAAAGTTCATTAATAAATTAATAAATATAATTTACCTTTCAAATCCTATTAGCCAACTTCTGCGTGAATGACTGCCAAAAAGACAAACATGTGCAGTGCTTGACCATAAAACTATAAAATGCTTGTGCCTATTATATTTAATAATATTTTTTAAGCACTGCTACTAAATTATATTGTTACAAATATTTCAATCATTTATTTGTTCTAGAATTTTAACTTGTACTTTAGTGACCAGCATAACTAGTCTTCTTCCTAATTGTCAAATAGACAACAATCCGACTACGGGATTTCACCCCTTTTTTAAGAAAAACCATGTACATCTATGTTTTTTTAATATACTATGTTTGGCAGAATCTTTTAAAGAAATGAAAGTTTACAAGATTACAAGAGGATTACTTCACACCATCAATCTCAATTGTTTTGGGGTCAATCAAGTAAGCTCTTTAGAATCTCAGTTTTTTGGGGGTCAATCATGTAAGCTTTTTACAATTAAGCTTTTATAACTTCCTCCAACACCTATACTGTACCAATTCATTTTGCAGACAGACACATGGCTAGAAAAGCCATACCACCCCAACAATGAGGCTATGAATTGCTCCACCTTCCACTTTGGATAGTCGATGCCTTACAGTCGTATTTCAGTAGGGTTCTGCCATGCACAAACATATTATTTATGCCAGGTCGGATTCAAATTCACCATTTTTATGGTCTTTGGAAAAGAAAGAAAATGGAGTCCCTAAAATTCCAAGCTTCGCTCAAAATCTTCCGGAGCTTTATTACACAAAGTTCAGACATCTATAACATTCTGACAGCCATTTTGATGCCTTGGGGTGGATGCAAACTTGTAAATTAAGAGTCTCATGAGGCATACAATCCACTTTAACAAATAGATATACATATGAATACATGGCTTCATGCTTTATAAGGATTACAACTGATCCATTTCAAATCATTGAATGACATGCAAACCATTTGCAATTCATTCTTTTTTATAGTGATACAGCCTGCTGTGCATTTTGTAGTTCCTATATGAGTATGCCCTCCCATATTTATCAATTCCAGTGATGTTGGCTTATATGCCTTACTGGGCTTGTGTTTCCGCTCTGCTAATTCAATCTCTGGCTCTCTCCATGGTGACTTTAAAGCAATGGCATTGTCTCAAGGCTATCAAATGACTCCAAACACAGGTGCAAAAAGAAATATTGCAACACTGGATAGATCGTATGGTTCAAGGTTCAAGAGTTCACATCTCTATGATTTGAATCAAGCTGTATCCTTCACGCATCATGTGAGGTGTTCCTGCTTCTATATATATTTGTGCAGTGTCATCCGCACCACACAAGACAGGACAGAAGAAGCTTCATGCATTACATTAACAGAGTTTGGACGTTTACATTAATAACATAATTGAGGCAGTTTCAGCTGACAAAACTTTTGACTTATCTTCCTTTTGGTATGAACTGGCATCTTGTTCAAACTTGGAATGTGCACTTCATTTGCTTTAATTAGAGAATCTGATCTTTGGTGACGGCTTAAACTTTTAAGTTTTTCACATTGCCCATGCAGTGCTGCACATTTACGTGAGTTAGTCTATGGTTCGTTCTCCTTAGCTCCAGTTTGAATCAAGTATGGCACTTTATCTTTGAATGAATGCTGTAAATGTAATGGATTGTTGTGCTTGGTTTTTTCGTTGTCTTATTTTTGGATTAGCAAGGTTGGATGATAGCATTCTATGGCATTTCTACTGGTTCAAGGTGCCTTGTTTTTTCTGGATATGAACTCTGTTACAAAGTTTAACAACTATTCATCTAGCAGATGTTCTACCTCTGTTGGACTCCATACAAACCAGATTTGCCCTTTGGGCCTTTTCAAAATGCACCGATCTTTCTGCTTTGACATTTTTGATGCTTTGAGTTTGAGAAGAACAATTATAGCCTTTTAAATTATTGATAGGCAACAACAAATTACTAAACATGGATATAGCAGCAAGTCGTGTGACTAATAATTCTTCTGAAGTTAAAACCCATCCATTCAGTCTGAAATGTTCACTGAAAAACATATTCTTCCCTCTTATGAGAGACTAAAATTAGAGTACAAAAAAATGATGAATAACCGTCATTGAGAATGTATTTAATAAGTTTAAAAGCCATAAGTTGCAAGCAAGCATGAAGCTCAAACCCCACATCAATATCACTTAATCTGTTGCCTCTGTTTTTCTTTCCCTTTAGATACAATTTAACAGTTTACAAGAGATCATCAGAAGTTCCAAGGATGGGTAATTTAATAAAACAGAATTTTGTTTGATATCTTACTTTGACATTATTGCAACAACATGGGCCGTCTTTTGTCTGCAGTGACCAATGCTGATCCATTACAATATTTTGTCTGCAGTGACTAAGCCCAGAACAAGGAGGAATTACAGGCCTTTGATCACAACCAATATCCATGTTCCTTACTTTCCATATACAACCATATAATGATTGGAAATCATCACCTTTCCTTACAAGGAGAGTCAAAGTGTACCATAAAGAATGAGCAATTAAAGGTCGAGAAAAGGACACTGCTTTCTTGCAAACTCAGGAATTAATCTTTGAAGTATGTCTGGAGAAGCTCCCTTCAATTCTGCATAAAATAAATGGATCACATGTGGCACAATAGACAAAGCAAAGGGACATTATCTAAATAAAAATGCATCTGAGCAAACAAAACTTTAAAAAAGCAATTCAGGATTACCAGGTGGTTTGAAGTTGAACAATGGGGGCAATGGACGGCCATTAGGCAAATGGGCATTGGGATCTCGAAGCTCATCAAAAAAGGGATGTGTACATGCTTCAAGCTGTGCATTAAAACAATCCCCTTTTAAAATTTCTCAATTTCAACTTAAGGAAATATCTGCAACCTCAAATATCTATAAGAAATAAACTGTCATCCATGTTTCCAAACATATATCAATGTGACTTACAGCATTGCAGCGAAGGTGCGGTGAGTATTGAAGAAGTCTTGCAATAAGATCAACAGCCTCTGCAGGAACTCGCTTGTTGAAAACCTGTAAAAGCAGAGATTTCATTTTCTTGTGTACCCAAAAGGAAAATAGCAGAAATATGGCAATTTATAGTACTCACCTTGTGCCAAGGGTGAGCCTTTATCTGTGGAAACTTGAACTCTGTATAATTAGGATTCATACATTTGATCTCCTCTCGAGTGGGAGTGCCAAGGATCTACATAAAATTAGGTACTTTAATTTCTACATTTGATAGGTATCAGAGTTGAGAACACATCAATGACTGAAAGATAAATCACCTTAATTATCTCCACTAGTTGATCTACTCCACTCTCACCAGGAAACAATGGCTGTGCAGCAGTAATGAATATAATATGATTATCAAAAGTTCTCCAAATTCAGGATTCTATTATTTGAATTTCCAAAATGCAGAAAACGAAAATCTTTACATAAAAAATTTCATGTACCTGACCAAGAAGCAGCTCAGCCATAACACATCCTGTTGACCATATATCAATAGCAGTTGTATACTCTGTGGCTCCAAAAATGAGTTCAGGAGCTCGATAATACCGTGAGCAAATATAGGATATATTTGGTTCACCCTTGACCTATAGATGGATACAACTCTTTGAAAATGCAAATAGCAGAATTTAAACTAGTTTATGCACTCCTTTGAAGAACTCAGAACAGAGATTTAGGACTTCATAAATGTACTTTTTATGAATGCTGCCAAATATAAAAGTCAAATGAGAAGCTATATACAATTACAAAATGGGATTTTTGATCCAGAATCAACTTGCTTACCAGAACTTTTGCACTTCCAAAGTCACACAGCTTGAGCTGGTGTGTCTGAGGATTGACCTATAAAATCACCTTATCAGTAAATTATATTAATATCATCACCATTATATTGATTTTGCCACAACTAACCTAACAACTCACCAAAAGATTTTGTGGCTTTATATCCCTATGACATGCACCAATTGCCCCATGAATATAGGCCAGTGACCTGCATATCTGCCAGAAACATATTGCATCATGTTACCTCAAGAAGCCAGACATGCCAAGGAAGAAATTCAAAACCATTTTGAGTCTGTGTAGAGAAACAATGTCAACCTGATAAGCATATAATTTAACATAAATCAGAGGAATCCTCTGTGTCATTCTGGCATAGTGCTTTGCAATGCGATAAACTGTTTCTGGTACATACTCAAGTACCAGGTTGAGGTAGACTTCATCATTTTCAGAAGTAGAATAAAAGCAGTTCTTTAACGTTACAACATTGGGATGATCCAGATGGCGCATTGTTTGCAATTCACGATTTCTATATCGTCTGTCCTGCAGGACCTTTTTGATGGCTACTGTCTCACCAGTCTCTAAGCATTTGGCCTGAATAGGAGAGATGGAATGATAGTAAATAGTCAAGTTAAAAACCCTATGAACATTAAAACTAAGTCATTCAGATTATTATTGTCAGACAAGAAATGACTAACATTTTATATTATAGACTACACCAATGATATAGCTAGAGTGCTTCAGTACTAAGATCAGATATTTTAGTCTATCAAAGTCTAATAAATTAAAGGCTTGAAAGGCATACCTGAAAGACAATCCCAAAGGAACCAGTGCCTACAACCCGCTCAGCCTTGTAACTCACAGTCTGCAAATATAATAAATAAGATTAAAAATTCATATTTTCAGGAAAACGTCTTTGAATTTCAAAAAAATTAACAATCCATCAGAAACTTACCTGCTTAGGCTGTCCACTATTCCCACAGACGGTTGTCACAATAATTTGTCCAACATCAGTAAAATTTTCATCAACTACAGGGGCATCCATTTCCTAAAGAAAAATAAGTTTAAGCCATATGTTTGATACAAAAAAACCCAAATGCTCTTCACTCCTAACAATTTCAGATATAATATGAAATACAATCAAAGATGTCCAAAAGAAATATAATAAGGAAAGACACTTCAGATAATAGATTGCACCCTAAAATTTGTCTTACATATTGTTGGGTGATTTACTTTCCCTTTAACCACTCCATGACAAATATTAGTCTGGAGGCAACTGCATCTAAATATGTAAATTTAATATCATATTACAAAAATCATTCAGATTGAAAAGACACAGACAAGCTCTATTATTAACCTTGTCATCAAGACTATTGCTCTTGTCATCACCGATCTTCAGCTCCTTCATTTCCTTTGGAAGGATATCATCTACTGTAGTTGACATGCCTTCCCCTGAAGGAGCTACATTGCAGGTATTTATTTTCGAGGGTCCATCTTGTGCAGACTCCAAAAAAATATTATGCTTACCGGTTTTCTTCAGCATCCCTACTGAACCTTCAGCAATAAATGCTTTCTTCCCATCTTTGTGAGCAACTTTTTGCTCAGATGCATGTTCGTTTTTCACCTTTTTCATGGTGGTGGTCTTACTTCACTGCAATATAAAAATGGAGAATTTTTGCATGAATGACTATAAGTAGATGAACATAATCTATAATTTTTACGGCTATTAAAACATGATTAAGAATTAGTCTTCAGAAAATGATTTTTGCACACAGAAATTACCTATTGAAGAAGGAATACCCGACAGAAAACATAACTAAAGATAATATATATGCGTCACACATGTAACCAAGGTCCTGTCATTGGTATATTTGTCATTTACATCATTCATACACATAATAGACACTAACAGGGTCCCTTTATGTCCCTACTAAAAATAAGCAAGCACAATCAAGGATGATTTACACATTAGACAACTCAAATTTATAGCAAATGCAATAGGGTACAACTGATATCACTATCAAATCGATCAAAGAACCATTACACAGTTTCATTATTAATAAAAAACAGTGGTCATTTAGTCCAATAACAAGCAATAGAATGAACACTTTATACTCTACATACTACACAGTCAGGGACATTCACATCCCTTACAAAATCATAGCAGGCCAATCTAAATCTATAAATTAATAAATTTATTAAAAAAACAAAAAAAAATCAGAGAAAATTCTTAGTTCCACTGGAAACAAGTATCACCAGGGACAATCCATTTAAATAAAAAATGTAAACCAATATCACTCACTGAGTTTCACGACCAAACATCGTCAAGAGTTAGTGGGATTAATAATCTATTAACCATAACCAAGGGCCTATCTTAGTGGAAAACATTATCTGGATCAACCTATTGGCATAGATAAAAACAAGGAATTTCAAATGCAGGGTAAACCAATAAAGGATCTTAAGAGTCTCATTCAACAAACATCACAAAAGATCATCTGCAACCATAAAAATCGTAGCAAAGAATTATCCATTGGATCCTGCATCCAACAATTACAACCAAGCATCCCCATTCAATGCCTCTGTTGCCCCTGTAAGCAAATACACACAAAAGAAGGTTTCAGTGCCCTCCAAATTGTTAAAGCTTTTCATGGACCAGCTAGGACTAGAATCTAGGACTATCCATTTGCTGCTGAAGTGCTCTACCACTGAGCTATTGGCCCATTTGTGACCAGTCCATCTACAGTCTGGCTGTAGCTCATTCTCCAACACCCCTCCTTGAGCCACATTGTGGGCACTCGAAGCTCCTAGCCTTGGTCTGGCTTGAATACTATGTTGATCCTTTTTATGGACCAGCTAGGACTCAAACCTAGGACCACCCATTTGCTGCTGGGTGCTCTACCACTGAGCTACTGGCCCACTTGTGACCAGTCCATCTACAATCCAGGTGTGGCTCATTCTCCAACACAAATCTGCTTCCACCTCTCCTTCACAGCTGACAGCACTGAAACAGGATTTTCTTTTGGGCACACATGTTTCAGATCTTCCTCTGTCCTTGAGCTCGCGAGTGGCTCCCATTTCAAACTGCACTGATAGGGACGTGGAGGAGAAGCTTTCATATGATTCAGGGCCTATTATTAGCTTCAATGGCTAGGGTTTCTATTGAGGGTGTTTCAGGTGCACCATCTGTGCAGGGGCATTCAGCAAGGTCTCCCTCTTCTCCTGAACAGCCCAACACTGAGGCTCTGTTTCCAAAGAAAGCATTTAATTCTGCAAATGGGGTTAATCCAGAATCGCTCAAGCTTGTAGAATTCAAGGAGGATATCCTGAAAGTTGAGAAAAGACCTCAAAGAACACACCCTGATTTGTAAATTTCATAACTTCTGGCCAAGCTTGGCCAACTTAAATGAACAGATTTCTAAAACCTGGAAGCCCTTTCTGGTTGAAGAGATCCTTATTCACACCTGTGCAAAGGGTTTCTTTCTTGTAGCCTGTGATTCTTGAAAGGGCAAACACAGATTGCTCCAAGGGGGTCCATGGCTTTGGGACAAAACTTCTTTGTGTATGAAGCAATGGCATCCTGAGTTCAACCCTCTTTAAAAAAGTTTTCAATTGCCCTGACTTGGGTTTGTTTGCCCTACCTTCCATTCCAATTTTGGGGCTCTTACAACCTTTCTGTTAGTGGAAACTCCCTTGGGAAAACCATTGCAGTACCGGATTCTACCCAACTCCATTCTCAATCTACCTATGCTTGACTGTCGGTGGAGATGAATCTAGCTAAAGTTTTACTTGCTGAGACCAGGCTCAAGGTAGAGAGCAGAATTTGGAAACAACTCAATTATCAAGGTATTGCTTTCAGAGGTAAAATCATGTTTTGGGGTTGGATATTTGGCAATTGCTTGCCCCAAAGTTTCACCTGCCTCTAAAAGGGCCTCTACTCCAAGTCAAGCTTCTTAGTGGAAATGGGCAAATCAAAGTGCTCAGTTATCTGCTCCTTATATTATCAGCTTCACATGCTCTGACTACTCAACAGCCTTAACCCTTCTCTACAATTCCTTCCCGTTGTTGGCTCTCATCTCACAGGTTCTAATGAATGTTTACCATTTCTTTTCTGATTTGGACTTCAACCTTCAAATTCTGTGATTCATTTGAAAGCACTTTACCTTGATTGGAAGTAGTAACAGCATTTTCCCTTGTGATTGTGACTGCTCCTTCACCTTTCTTCAGACTGTAACTTCAGCAACTGTGGCAACACATTTTACCTTCAGATTTTGGCATTTCACAGTCTCTTCTCCAGTTCATTGCACAATCCTCAAAATAAGTTGAAGTAAAGTTTCATTAATTAAATTGGTTTCATAGGATTACACAATAGGAAAGCAATTCTTGTAAAAATTAGTTTATATTGAATTACAATTTTTTCTATCAGTTATCTTTGCTTTTACTTTTATTAGTTTTCAACTTAACTGTCTTTCCAATATATTAAATAAAATATTTAATTTTAAAAAATTAAAAATATAAGAATTAAAAATTGAATCTCTCTTAATTGTTCTCAGATTTAAAATGAAAACCCCACTCAGCCCATGGTAAACCCTAATCCTGCACTTATTGTAGTAACAGAAAGCATGTTTCAAATATGGTGAACATAGGTAAAACTGGTGAGATGGCAAGGGAAGACATCAGAGCTAGTGTGAAAGCAGGTATGGGCCCCCCTCTGACAGATCTCAAGGCATCTATTGCCCCAGTGACTCTGTGCAAGCCAAGCTTGGAGGTGGAGCCTGTGATGATAGTGATCCGATACATACTTCTACTATTTGAACACAAAGGAAGAAGATGTTTAAGAATGATGCAGTCCTCAAGATGGCAAAAAAGGTGCAAATTGAAGGTTTATGCAAACAAATGCAGCACACAAACATTACTCCAAGTTCAGGTACTTATCCTATACTGCATATAGGAAAAGAAGTATTGTATGAAGAGGAAAAAATCACAAAAAAGGGTTTGATTTGTAAGTTTAGTAATCTATGGCCCAGTCTGGCTACTTACACTCATAGATCATGAATATGTGGTTCTCAAATATCAAAAAACATAAGAGATTTTTCCTCGAACACTGCAGTTTTTTATTTTCCTTTGTCAATGCTTATATTTTGGAGAAAGGACCCTGGCATTGAGGAAAAGATGTTCTAATTGTTAAGCCTAGATTCCCTAGTTTGAACCCTATCCCAGAATCGTTTTTTGTTCTGCTAGTTTGGGTGGGATTGTCATATCTCTTCCCCTAAAATTTTGAATGAATAGATGCATGTTTTCGAGTTAGAGGGAACATACTGGGAAAATTATTGAAACTCAAGCCAGAAAAGGATAGTTTTATTCACTCTTCTTCTACAAGAATTTTGATGGAATTGGAAATTCCCAAAAGGCTGGCAGAAAAAATATGGCTGCAATTAGAAGACAAGATTTGAAAACAAGTGCTAGATTGTGGCAATACCCCTTTTCATTGCAAAATATGCTTTCATGTGGGACACATTGCTTCTGATTGCAAAATGGTTAAACAATGCTCCTCTAAACAGTCAACATGGTAGAACGGAGCTTGTCTTTCCCACCTTGTGATTCAAGGGAAGGCTTCCACCTTTTCTGATGATTTGGAATCCTCTTCAGAAAAGATGTGCTCCCAAATCTCAAGATGCTCAAGTATCTAAGGACTCGTCACTGCTTTCACCACCTAAATACACAGATACAGCACACTCCTCCCCTTGCAGTGAGGATGTTAAAGAAACAGCCTCTGTGGGGTAGTCAAGAATGAAGACAATGGTTGATGCAATGGCGGATAAAGGAAAGGAGAAATAGTCTTCAGAGGTGAGATAAGGAAGGTCAAGACCTTGTGTAATTGTAGCTAATAGTCCCCTACAGAGATGCAAAGAGCAAAAGCAATCTATGGTGAAGACCCTACGCCATACAAGATTAGGCGATCTACTTGGCCCAATGTTTTGTCTCAGACGTATGAATGGGGAATTGGGGGATAAATACCTGATTTAGTGTTTGATTATGTTAACAAGACTTTCCTTGTCATCGGTTAAATCAGAACATGAGGAAGATGAGGAGATGCAGAAATGGAAAGAAGTCAACATTGGAAGAAAATTGCAAAAAACAATTTCTTAGCCATATGGTGCTACCATCTCATAGTGTAGGTGTCATGGAGTTTTGTAGCTTTCTTCTATTATCCACTAGGTGGAGCGCCCTTATATAGAACCCCTATAATTTATATAAAAACAATTTAAAATTAAAATATTTACATTAAAATTAAATATATTTTCATTAATCATTTATTTTAAATAGCTTTTCTATTTATTTTATGTGACCCCCTCTTGTTATTGTTAGAAATGAAGGAAACCACTACAATATAGAAATTTGAAATATTGTTGCAAATATGAAATTAAAATATAGAATATCAATGGAGATTTTAACTAATATGAACTAGCAACAAAAAAATCAACAATACTCACAAGCCATACACATAACACACAAATTTTCATGGAGAAAACCCTTTTGGGAAAAAAACTCTACCAAAAATGAGGGCAAATTTGTATTATCTGCAAAGAGATTACAGTACATTCAACTTCCTTCAATCCTGCATCTGATCCGACAACATCTATGTACTTGTAAAACTTTTCATTATGTCTCCATCTCAAACCCTCAATATATAACTCATGGAGGCCCAAAATACCACCATAAATCATTACCATGGGTCCAAACAAGGCTCCAAAATACCATGGTAAAAATCCATATGACCCTTACACGCTAAGCATAGTCTCTCACATGGCTCTTACACAATCCCACGATTTAGGCATGTCATACAATCCCTATAAAATAGGAGATACTCTTACAATTTGCCATAGACTAATTATAGCTATGCAAAGATTTTCTTGGATTATCATAGCTCCCCAAAACTTAGCTAACCATGATTTAACCATATCACCTCATAAATATAATAAATAATTTTTCACTGTCGGTGGGCCCAACATCCCTTATGAGTGAATAAACAAATAATAACATGGAATAATTAAATATATAGGATTTACAAATGGATGGCACCTTACTCCCAACATTCTCCCACTTGACATCACACATTGTAAAAACACCCATAAGAATAACATAATCAACTAAGTACAAGAAACGAGGCCTATAGCCTCCCTACACCAAATGAATTTTTATGTGCTCATAGGCTTGATAAGATAACCTGCAACATTCTCCCACGAGTCAACCTTCTTCAACTCAATCTATTCATTTGCAACTATTTCTTGAAGAAAATAATATTGATCGTCCACATGTTTAGTCCAAGCATGATACATAGGATTATTTGCTAACCAAATTGCACTATGGCTATCACAACCAATCAGAATTCTCTTGCAACCAAAACCAATACTTGTACACAATCTTTGTAACCATATTGCCTCCTTAAAGAAATGGGTAGCTGTCATATACTTTGCTTCGATGGTGGATAAAACAACCATGGATTGCCTCTTACTCACCCAACTCACAGCACCACCAAACAAAATAAATATATACCCACTAGTGGACCTTCAACTATCCAAGTCACTTGCCCAATCTACATCAACAAGACCCTGTATGTCCAAGGTCTTATCCTCACTATTAGTACCAAATTAAACCAAACAATAATCAAAAGTACAATGCAAAAACATTAATACCCTCTTTGCATAATTTTAATGCTCTCTACAAAGGTTAGACATAAGTTTGTTCAATACCCCACTACTTAGGCGATATCTAGCCTAGTGCACACCATTGCATACATCAAATTTCCTCCAACACTAGCATATAGCATGTTAGTATCTTCTAAATCATTCTTAGATTTGAGACACATATCTAAAATAAGCTTAGTGCCAATTGGTAAAAGAATTATTACTGGTTTACAATCCTACAAGTTAAATCTATGAAAAATAGTGTTCCCGTACTCACTTTGTGACAACCAAAGCTTTAGGTTACCTCAATCCCTTTTGACTTCCATTCCAAATATATACTCTATTGCCCCCAAATCCTTCATCTTAAATGCACCTAAAACTTGAGTTTTCAGCTCACTAATCATATCCTTTGTGTTATTAAAAAACATGTCATCCGCATACAAGGCAACAATTAGTAACTGACCATCAACACATCTAATATAAACACAATGATCTTCTTCGCTTCTCACAAAACCCGATTTCAACTTAAAAGAACCAAATTTTTGATACCAAATCTAGGGTGATTGTTTCAAACCATAAAGAGACCATTTTAACTTGCAAACCAAGTGTTTTTTTCCCTTTTACCTCAAAACCTTTAGACTGTTGAATATAAATTTCTCTTCTAGACCTCCATCCAAAAATGTAGTTTTAACATTCATTTGCTCAATTTCAAAATCATAAGCAACAACTATGGATAAAAGAATTCTAATATAAGATAATTTAACAATAGGAGAGAAAGTATTACTGAAATCAACTCCCTCTATATAGGACTAGTCTTTGACTCCTTGCACTTTTCCAATGAATCGTCTCTCCAAATTTCTTTTTGTAGACCCACTTACACTGAATGGTCTTCCTTCCTTTGGGAAAACAAATAAGATCCCAAGTATCACAAAAGTCTAAAGCCATCATCTCCTCCTACATGGCTAGTTGCTAAGACTCACTATCATCTACATGAATAGCTTCCTTGTAGCATCTAGGTTTATTGTCAGTACTCAATAAAGCAAATACACAACGAAAATTTGGTGGGTTGTACCTATCAACTAGATTTTGTTGTCTTGTAGATCTTCTCAAGGTAGGAATAAGAGGCTCTTCCTCTTGTTTTTTTTGCATATTTAACTTCTTTTGTAATCATAGAGTTTTCTTCTTTAGAACTTTCATTTGAACCCTCTCTTCTCCATCCTGAAATCCATCATTTTGTTCTTTCTAATGTGCATCTTATTGATATAAATCAAAATGCACTATCTTTTTCTTTTAGTTGTCCAACATCAAAAATAGTTTTAAGTTCCCTAAAAATCTCTAAAATAGACAACTTTCTTGGTTAGAGGATTCCAAAACTTAAAACCTTCAACATTCCCACCATTTCCAATGAAAATGCATTTTTGTGCTTTTGGGTCAAACTTAGAACACTTTTCTTTTGGCACGTGAACAAAAGCCTCACAACCAAAAACCCTTCAATGTGAAATAGAAGGTTTCTTACTTGTCCACACTTCATAAGGTGTCAAAACAAGAGCCTTAACAAAAAAATCTATTTATCAAGTAACAAGTGGTACTCAGCTTTTACCCAAAAACATTTGTCTAACCATGCATTACTCAACATACTTCCAACTTTTTCCATAGTAGTTTAATTCATCCTTATTGCAACACCATTTTGTTGTGTATATAAAGTTGTCTTTTGTCTTATGATACCTACATGCTTACAAAACTCATCAAATTCTTTAGAGCAATATTCCCCTCCATTGTCAAATCTCGATACTTTAGCTAAGTCCTAATTGCTTTTCTACTAAGACTTTTAATTCTTTAAAATTAGTGAAAGCTTGAGACTTACGTCTTATAAAGTAAACCCATGTAAATTTGAAAAAATCATTAATGAAAATAACGAAATAATAAGATTTTCCATTTGAATCATTATCTACAGGACCAAACACCTTCATGTAAATAATTTCTAATTTATTATTTACTTTATTACTTCCTAAAGGAAATGATACTCTATTTTGTTTACCAAACACACAGTACTCACAAAAATCAAAGTGCTCATCAAAATAGGAAAAACCATCCAACAACTTTTTATTGATAATAATTTTCAAAACGTTTTCACTAGTGTGTCTCAATCTATAGCACCACAACATTCATCTATTTTCGGCCTTCTTTGTCACATACGTGGACTTATAAACAGTAGTGGCATCAAGCATAAATAGAGTTCCCACCCTTGTTCCCCTTGCTACCACCAAACTTCATCTCACCAATCTACAACTATGCTTGTTAAATGTTACATGCATTCTAAAATCATTGAACTTCGAAATAGAAATAAGATTTCTAGCCAATCCAAAAATATGTAAAACACCAAGGAGAGTTTTAATCCTCCCCTCACTAGAACACAATTGTACATTTCCCCATCTAGCAATCAAATATGTAGTGTTGTCTCCAAGGTAACATTACCTCCATATTTTTCATATGTGGAAACCACTCCTTAGAGGAGACATGTGATAAGAGCATCCTAAGTCAACCAACCAATGTTTGTTAGATACAATGTTACATACAAAACATCAAACTTCATCATCTATATTGGAAGACTTTTTTGTAGAGGAATCCCATTTTTCTTTTTCTTTTTGCATTCCTTCTTAACATGTCCCCTTTTTCCATAGTTCCAAAACTTAACTCTATTCTTTTTTCCAAGAGTCTTAGATCAGCCCTTTGATTTGTCCTTATACCCCTCATGATCTCCTTTCAGCCCTCTTGCTTTAGACATACCCTTGACATTAAAAGCATCCACCGAGCTACCCATTGATTTTTTCCTCATTTCCTATGACAACAAAATTGGGACATGGGTATCCGATGAAATTCTCCCATGGCTTAGGCAAAGAACAAAGTAGCATTATGCATTTGTCTTCTTCCTCAATCTTAACATCAATTGAGGCTAACTGACTCAAAATTAAATTTAAAATATTTAAATGCTCAGGAATATATTCACCACCTTCATCTTGAGAGAAAATAATTTTCTTTTCAAATAAAGTTTGTTTACCAGACTCTTGGCTTGATAAATTTCATCCAACCATTTCCATAAAACATATGTAGTCTTTCTTTCATAAACATTTAGTAGGACAAAATCTACAAGACATAACCAGATTGTACCCCATGCCTTTTTATCCAACTTGTTCCACTCATCTTGATTGATTGTAATAGGTTTCTTTCTCTTGTTTCAGCCAGCCATTGATCATTTTCTTCAAGAAGATCCTCCATTTTCAGCTTCCACAACTCATAATTTGTTCCATTGAATTTTTCAATGTCCATCCGCGATGTAGATGTAATCATGATTTCCATACACACAAATTTACAAAATTAGAACTCACATACAGCATAGAAAACCTTCACACTTCCACCCAATAAACAAAGTTGGCTAGGCTCTAATACCAAATGTTAGAAATGAAAGAAACCACTACAATATGGAAATCTGAAATATTGTTGCAAATCTAAAATTAAACAATAAAATAGCAATGGAGATTTAAACTAATATGAACTAGCAACAAAGAAAATCAGCAAATACACAAGAGCCATGCACACAAATCTGCAAAACTATAACTCCCACTGCAACATAGAAAACTTTCAGACTTCCACCCAATAAACAAAGTTGATCAAGCTCTAATACCAAATGTTAGAAATGAAGGAAACCATTACAATATAGAAATTTAAAATATTGTTGCAAATCTACAATTAAACCATAGAATAGCAATGGAGATTTAAACTAATATGAACTAGCAACAAAGAAAATCAACAATACTCAAGAGCCATACACATAACTCAAATTTATGTGGAGAAAACCCTTTTGACTAAAAACCTCTACCAACAAAAAAGGACAAATTTCTATTATCTACAAAGAGATTTCAATACATTCAACTTCCTTCAATCTTGCATCCAATCCGACAACATCTATGTACCTATAAACCTTCTCATCATGTCTCCATCTCAAGCCCGAAATATATATGTCATGGCCCCGATCACAGCCCTCTCAGCAATTAATCACTGCTAGGCCCCACGTAAGCAAATAAGCCTGTAGCAGTCATAAATCGCAGCACTCAAAGAATCACTGCCTATATTAGCATATTAACAAGGGTTAATTAACCTACATCATGAGTGGCAACTTCTATAAAAGATTTATAATTAACAATAACAAGAAGTTAAAGGCAGTGATAAGCAATGAAAAGGTGTGTCCCATTTCTAAGGCAAGGGTGTGGGTGAAAGATGTGACTTTCCCCCTCCCATGGGAGATATTTAAGGAAGAGGATATCATTTGTGAAGGGCATCAATGAAGGACTGGAATATGATTTGGAAAGCGCCTTGAAAACAAGGAATAAGGATCGGCTATTATAAGAGATCTATTGGATCAAAATATTATTAACAGAAATATATTTGGGAAGTAAGTTTATATATATATATATATATATAAAGTAATTATTGTAGGTTGAAATTAATTAGAAATAATTATATATATATATATATATATATGAAATATGTAAATATACTATATATACAATTATGCAATAATGCAATAATGATGCTTGCAGCAATTATTAATCTTTATTAGTAATTATTCATTGATTTAATCTATTTGTTTCTCTTTAAGCAATATCTTTTGGATACTAGAAACAGATCAAACAAGCAAGACAATTGGATCAGATCTAACACTCAAGACAACGGCAGAAGTCAGCATTTGCTAATATATTTACATCCAAAATATAGCAATCTTATGTTTTAGCAAGTATTGTGGTATGCTCTATCATGGTTATTGTGATATATTTATTATTGTATAATCTCTATAAATCTGAATATATTTAATGTTCGCAATTCTCATCAATGCAACCATGAGGGGAATGGGGAAAATTCCAGTAGGGTGAGCAGATACTAGATTTCTTTCCAAGTACACCACTCCAAGCTGGCCACTTGGGGCCAAGGGGGTGAGTATCTGCCCTTGGGCTTAGAAAGGGGAATCTACGGGCCTCCTATTGTAGTTTCTCCCCAATCTCTACATGGACTGGTTGTTGATCGTAAGAGGGGTGGATAAGATAGCAAGGGTAGGGAATGCAAATACAAGTTTGTCCACCAAGTACACCACCCCATGTTGGATGACTGTGTGTTTGCCACTTGAGGGCCAAGAGGGATGGTATATCCGCTCTTGGGCTTGGTATGGATAGCTTTGGGCGGACTTATCATGCTCCTTATCCAAGTCCCATTATGATCCAACCTCCAATATGCATTATGGGTATTGTGTGGTGTATATTATTTGAAATAGTTATGTATTTACTAGTGTTCCGTAGAGTTTCCTAACGGGGACGCATCTCGGGGACAGGGGGACAGAGGGTCTAAGTTTGGGGACGGCGGCGGGACAGCGGTGGGACGGCGGCAGGTGGGCGGTGGGGAGGCAGTGCTGATATACATATGGTACTTGAATAACTAGTTATAAAAAGATGTTTAAGAATAACATTTCAAATTAAACTTTGGCAAATTAGTAAAATTGCAAATACTAACATTTTAAATACTTGAATACTATTACTATTAAAAGACAAAGTAAATAAAATATTAAAATTTGACAAATGAAATTGTTGAATTTGAGATTTCTATTATATGAATATCGAAAATATGACATATCACATCATAATATCATATCATAAAGATGACACAATGAGTTGCAAAACATCAAATGGCATATGTGAGCAAAAAAATGAAGAAAGAGAGTGTTTTGTTTAGCTTAGAGGCTTTTAGAAGGGTCCCACAAGCCTTTAGGGTTCGGCCCAAGGCTCACATTCCAAGAAAATTAAAAGATTTTTTTAAAAAAATTGTTGTTTTGCACATCCCAGCGCGAGGACTTTTGGGCATATCTAAGACGCTTGAGGGACAGCTAAGTCCCTGA
>VDFB02281320.1:0-65570 GCA_007258455.2 Sequoia sempervirens
CGAAGCCCGTAAGACAAAGTTATGCCAAGTCAAAGTTTCAGTCAAAATGGGTTGACCATGCTGACGTCAACATGGTGACTTGGACATATAGTCAACAACGAGGATGATGTGGACCAATCAAATGATGAAATTTGGCATCCAATGCATTAGATGATTCATCATATGAATGATGACGTGGTAGATCTCTGTATGGACATGTGGTAGTGATGTGGCATGACCATGCAGCTGATGTGGCGTCACAGAGCAAGGCATGTGGCACCTTATTTCTTATCTCTTTCGGTGTCTATTTGTTGGATAGTTTAATTTACCCAAAAAAGATTGTGGTTGAGGCTCAACCCCAAGACCTAATCCATGCCATTTACTTCTCCTACCACTATGCCACAATATCCATGCTCGTTATAATTAAGGTTTCGAGTTGTTTTACTGACTTTAAATTAAAAATTGTATGTAAAAAAATGTGGGGCAGGGGTTGAACCTTTGACCTACCCGCCCCCCCAAAACACTCTTTACCATTGCACCATGGGTGGCACTACATAGTATTTGGGGCTCGATTGTTTAAGAACAAGAGTCAAAGGCCGAATCTCCTAAGTTTAAAGAATTTAACCTCCAAATTAAAACAAACTTAATCCCCATGTAAGTTAAGACTTGTAAAGCCCATATAAAGATATTTTAAAAGGGATTAGATGATATTGTAAAGTTTATTTAGAGTATATTTTGGGGGTTAGGATTTATTAAAGACTATTAAAAGTCTTTTTAATAGATTTTAATGTTGTTTTAAGGGGGAATATTAAAGATTTTGTTGTAAAAATGAGAGATAAGGGAAGATTATGTAATTCATTTGGTTTAAGGCCAAATTGAGTAAATTTGATGTATTAAAAGGGTGGTATAGGCTTGTGAGGGGTAATGGAAATTAGGAATGAATTCATGGTGGAGAAACTTAGGCATTTTGGGAGGAATTTTTGAAGGCTAGTGTTTACACAAAGACACTTGAATTTGTAATCCAAGATAGTGTCTTTAGGTGTTGAGAGAGATTGTGAAGAAACTATAATGCAGGTCTAAAGCTTGGATGGTGTACATAAGTGGTTAAATATTTTCATCATTAATAATGTGGTTCCTCATTGAGAAGTGGACCCGGAGATGTAGCTCATGTTGAGCGAACTCTGTTATCAAGCTTGTGATCTCTCTTCTTCTCTTCTATCTTATAATTTTCTCTCATTATTTCCAGTTCTTCTTTAATTCCTTCTTTGAGATATTAATTACGACATTTATGTAATTAATTAAATTGTGTTAGATATTAAGTGCACTCAATTTATGCAATTTCAAAGGTTAAATAAACATAACCACACAATTTTGTTTGTGATCTGGATAAAATCTATAATTAGGAATAAAGTGCAAGTTACTTGTAACCCTTTAATTACAGATCACTTCCCTAATATGATTTCCTTTGAATCTTGAGAAATGAATGAATCAATTGTTGTGAAATATGGTATCAATTTCCTAAGTTCCACCCCTGCTCTGTATCAAATCGGCTAGGCATTTGTGGGGTTTGAACCTTGGGAAGTTGTACCAAATGTATTTGTGGAATTTGATATAATGGAGGCATTGGGAAAATATTATGATCTTGTGGACAGGAAGATAAAAATTCAGAATGGAACTTTAATCCTTGAAGTCACGAGGCTTAAAATTGTAGAGGTATTCAAATTGAACCCTAATTATATAGTTGGCATCATGCGTAGAGAATTAAGTCAAGAGTATGAGCAAAGAAACTATGCTTTTAGGAACAGATTGCTCGTAAGGCATAGAAAAAGTGGTAAGGGATTTGCTCCTACTGAATTGGAGCCCTTCGAATGTGAAGAATTTGTTGATTATTTGAAGAATACCTATTACTGTTTGAACCTAGTTTTGGGCTGCAATTTGGATGCAAGAATAGTTGCAGACCTACTGATTATGATAGTTGACATACAAAAGTGGAACCCTAACACGAAATTTGACTGTGTTGCTTATCTTGTAGAGGAAATACATAAGGGTCTCATTGCTTTGAAAAAAGGAACTATCCCATGGTCTTTTATCACTATTTTTTATTGATGCACATGCTCTTGTATGGTGGACAAGACAAGTGGAAGAAGAAGATGAAGTTGAGGTAGTTGGATAATGAGAATAACCCTTTGCCTGTTCAAATGTGGACACATATTTGGGATCAAAATTTCCCCAATTCAAACTACCTAATGTTCTACAATATCATCAGATATGGTATCTTGGAAAGTTTGGGTGTTCCACCTATTTATAGATTTTCAAAGGTTATCAGGAATATTATGCACCCTAAAGGTGTAGAAGGGTCACCAGAGGATCATAATTTTTTGCACTCAGAATATACATTGATTAGGGCCTATAGAGCTAGGGTGGAACCTCATTGTTTTCCTCTATATATTTTAGACCAATTGGAATTCATGGAGCTAATGTGCCAGCTTGATTCTATGGACCAAGAGTTGTTCAGAACACCTAGGAAGGGTTTTGTGGTTTTGCCACAATATGCTTTTTTCTATTTATAGGCTATTGTTAAGGAGGCATATGAGAAGTTTGGTATAATGGTGAGTAAAGTTAGGATGCCTATTGATGAGGTTAGGAGCTTTGACCGAGAGGGTTTTTTGAATGAGAAGAGAAGAAGCAAGGGTGTATCTAGTTTTTCTCATGTTTTTATGTATTCTGATGATGTGCTTAGAAATATGGTAAGTGATGGAGCAGTCAACCAAAGAAAGAAGGAGTGGATTGCTATTTGTGCCATGGAGGAAGGGACCATAAGAAGAAATGATTTTTATGTAAGCCCATATGATGAAATTGAGAACCCACTGAAGAGGGCTATACAAAAGATAAGTGATTACCAGAGTGGACAATTCAGAGTAAAATTCAGGGAGGTTGCAGAAAGAGCACAAGCTCTCCTTGAGCAACAACCTCAGGCTATGAATATCCCTGAGCAACAGGCTGAGATTCAGGGAGGTGGTGGTAAGGAAATAACATAGGATCAAATGGTAGAGCATGTACCTAATAATGAAGAAGTGGAGAAGAGATTCCCTTCTCTGAAAATCGATGACATTCTTGATTCAAAAACTCCTTAAGATAGAATTGTCAAGTGGGAGTATGATGAGAAGGCCAATGATGATCCTAAGATCAAGGCTTGTGATGAATTCATTGTAGATGATACCTTTGTAGAAACAAAAGAGTTCAAAGAATTCATGATTCATCAAAGGAGTAAGGATATAAAAGAAATACTTGAGCAAGCTAAGGTTGTTGTGGAACCTTCTCAGTAGGGGGAGGCAAAGAGATTAGAGGATGAGAAAATCATGGCTAAGATAGCAGCCATTACTCCTAATGAAGCCAGGAAAATTGTTGCTAAGAGTGGAGTCATGTTGCTTCCAAGATGCACTCTTACTTCAACCATTGCTCTTGATGTTATTAGGAGAGATCCACAGGCCTCTGTATCTAAGGAACACTTTGATAACCAGGTGTTTGGATTTGGCTATAGTCCTAAGTTGCACACTCATGAAATTTGGTCCATGGAACCCAATATTGGAAAGCATGAGGTTACCAAACCTATAGAAGAGGTCATTGGTGCAATGGTGGTAAAGAGAGCTGCAGATATAACTCTTGTTTAGGTAGCAAAATTGATTGTGCATGCTGCCATGCTTAATGTTGATACTGTCCAAATCTCTCAATAGAAGTATGATGCACTGATAAAGGGTTATAGTAAAGTTTTAGATGAATGCAATAAGTTGAGATCCACAACTCAAACAACCCAATCTATAAGAGCAGTTTCTTCACCATCCTCTTCTTCTAATTTTTCTACACAAGATAGAGATACACTGTCTCTAATGATTCATGATTTGAATTGCCAATTGAGGATAGAAAAGGAGAATGTTGAGCATGCCAAATCGGGGATAGTAAAAGTGGAAAATGATATCTTTGAGGATGTATTGAAGCATAGAGTGACCAAGTTGGTCAATAGAGTTGATGATGTGTGGGCTGCATATAATAACATTCATGAGGCCAATGTTGAAAATCTGAAAGCTCAAAGGGATTTTCAAACTGAGTGGAGCAAGTGGAACACTAGGGTAGGAACACTGAAGGAGATGATGTTCAAAATGCAGGAGGATCCTGAAGCACCTACTCATATTCTTGAAATATTGCAAGCCATTGATTTGATTAATGAGATAACAATTTTCCATGGAAAGTTAGGAATGCAACTCCAAAAAAAATAGAGGATTTTCAAGGAAATGGAAGAACACAATATGCCTAAAATATTAAATGATAAGGGTGAGTTGATGGAGTTTTCTGAATGGAAGCATGAATTGGGAGAGTAGCTACCATAGGCTAGGAGGATGTTAACTGTAACTGACTACTCTATGTTGAACCCCCAGATTGACAACATGATTGGAGTTGAAACAAGGATGGACACTTTCATCAAAGTGACCAAGAAATTAATTGAGGCAAGATATAATCAACACGTTGCAAAGGTGCAAACCTTGCTGAACATGAATTGGCCGGCTAAAGATGAATATAATACATGGTTGGAGAGGTTCATTGAGTGAGCCTATTCTAGGAAGGTGATGAAAAACCTAGTGAATAACGGACTAGGGAGAAACAATGCATAGCCTAGAAATAATGCATATTAGGCTTTCATTGAAGTATTACAAAATATTGTTCTCTCCCCATCATGGAGATTGGTGGCATGAATGTTGACTTGGATGGGTCGACCTTCCTTCTTTTTATTGTTTTTCATGTTTTAGTATTTGCTAATTGGACGCAAATGTGGTTAACATTTTTGGCTCATGAGGAAGATGTTTTGATGTTGTTACAATGAATGAAAGGTTCCTTTTGGAAGGTGGGTGTATCTTCCTCAGCAAATGAACATAAGTTTTGTCTTATGTGTTTTCCCCCCACTTTGCAAGTTGCAAATATAACTGTTTGGGAAACTTTGAAATTAAAATTGAAATGTATGTCAAATGTAAATGTGACTAAAATAGTAATTTGGCCTGATGTTTGTTGCTCCCATGTTTCTATAAATGGGATTTCAAGGCCAGTTATATAGGTCTTTTTATGGTTAAGAAAATTTTGAGCTCATGTAATAGTTGTTTTGTATTTTCAAGCACAGAGAAATAGATTAGTGTTAAGTCTAGGAATGTATTCAAATTTGTAATGAGCATAATGGTTTTACAGTAACAATGGAATGTGAAGAACAATTGGAAGTTCTAGAATTAGTTTCTCTCCTTTGTAATTTTATCATGTGAATTATGAATAAAGTGATCAAGGTTCTTTTATTTGTCTTCAATCATTTTGATTAAATGTGTGATTTCATTTTTGCTTTGGTTCAAAGAGATGAGTAATTGCCTAAATGAGATCATAGATTTGTAAGTGATATTCAGAGATTATTAAGTAGTTTCTAGTTATGGACACATTGAATTGTTATATTTCAAAGCATTATATTAATGTTCTTTAAATACTTGTTTCCATTGCTAATGTATTATAGTTTATTGCATATGTGAGCCCGTAGCCCTTAGATAAAGCACTGGTCCATTTATTTGGTTATCTTTGATGATTAGTGAGTCTTCCCGTACTTGAGAAATAACACAAATATTAATGACAATTTTTGACATATCCGTAATTACAGTATAGTTGTATATAGTACTGCTAATTTTTGGCTATAGGTACAATTCGTTAAAGGGTCAGCTAAAGCCTTAAGGAATTTTGTCTATTTGTGTCTGATAGGAATGTATCTGTTCATTTCAATGTTTATCATAAAATGGAATAAGAGTATCACATAGGAATTGTCAGGACCACCCTCCTAGGTTTCACAGAGCCTGAAGAGTAGAGGTCTAGCCTAGCAGGTTAGTGCTTGTTTGTTGACCAATTCTCACCACTATTTACCATTGAGTTGTGGCAAATTCATAGATAGTGAATGAGACAAAGTTTGGTTCTAAAAGAATAACCAACAATTTGGATTTTTGACCCAACCCACCTCAATTGGTGGCCATTTTGACATTTTTTGGGGCTAAAACCTTTCATTTGGGCCTTCAAAATCAACTTTTATTATTTTTTCTGATTTTTTATTTTTTTTAAATCTTTAACAATTTTGAACTCATGTTTCTAATTTGAATTGTAAGTTGAAAATTAGTGTCACCATAGTGTTAGGAATATTATAGGAAAAAAATGACCTTAAAAGGATATGTATGCAAAATTACCAAAAATGGCAAAAAATTACAATTGTCAAAAAAATTCCAAAAATGGTAATTTTAGGTTTCTCTTTTTTTTTTAGCTTTTAGATATAAGGATGTTTTAATTCATTGTAGAGGAAGTGACGAATAATGAAAGAGTGTGGATTTGAAGCAATTCTTTTTGTATTGATTTTATTTTAGCAAATAATGGAAATATAGAATTAATGGTTTATTTTGCTACATCATTTGGTATCAAAGCAGGAAGATGGCTGTGAGAGGAAGAGGTCTTGATCAAATGCATAGAGATATACAAAACCTACATCTAAAACTAGCATATCTTGTGAACATCATGTAAAATAGAGGAATAGGGAAAAGAGGAGATGACTCTGATGAGGATATAAACCAAGGAGGTGTAGATCAGTTTGTAGAAGTTGAAGAGGAATTATTAGATTGACTAAATTTTAAAGAGATGATGGTTAGGGTGTTAGAAGGAATAAATGATGGAATCAAAATTGAAGTTTCAGAGTATGTGGGTAGCCTTAAACCAGAGGATTTGATAGACTAGTTGAACGATATGACTAAATTCTTTGACTGGAAACCTATGACAAAGGAAAAGAAGGTAAAATTTGCATGCACCAAGTTAAAGGGATGTGCAATGATTTGGTGGGATCATTTATAGAAGGAAATGATTAGAAAGGGAAAGGATAAAATTCAAACTTGGAGCAAGATGGAGAAGAGGCTCAAGGTGAAATTTTTGCCTCTGGATTATACCCAAACTCTTTTCCACAGATTTCAAAATTTGAAGCAAAATCTATCTATTGTGTGTTGGTGGAAATAAATGTCTTGTACCTAGTAATTTATCTCACTAGGTAATTAGGGGACATATTCACATGTTAATTTTACTTAGGATATAAGATTCCTTCTAGAAGGATGAGTTATCATTTCTAGAAGTCTTCTCTAGCATCATTTCCTAAGTAGTTAGTTAGTTGTCACATGTCATAAGATTATGACACATGTCAATATCATATTACATACTACATCTCAACCTTGCCTATATAAGCAAGGTTTCATATGTATTTTTCCATATTCAGCTTGGCATTCTTGCATCTTAATGATAGCATGATATTTCTGTCATTTCTCTCTTGTGGAAGTTATTTTTTCTTGTAGGCGATCTTGGGGTGTTTGAGGAATTCGCCATAAACTCCTACATGGTATCAGAGCTTTAGTGTTGTAGAATTCTTCCCATATTTGAGGGACCAATCTTGGCGTTAAAGTTTTGTTGGGTGCAAGTTGGGGTCTTCAGAGCCTCGCCATTGAATCCAAGGTGCCAACAACTATTTTTATTGGATTTGTTTTCATTTTTGTTTCAGATCTCCAACTTCCACTCATTTGCGAGAAAAATGATTTTTGGGTTTTGTAGCCAAGGTCAAAATCTCATCTGGGTGTCTTTAGATTTTGCATATCTTGCATAGATTTGAAGAAAATTGCTGTACAAAAATCACTGTACATCATTTTTCTCCTGGATGAAGGTTAAAAAAATTCATATTTTCATCTTCTACTTGCTGGATCAAAAAATGATTTATGGGTTTTGTTCTTAGCTTCAAAATATTTCTAGGTTTTTATTATTGTCTACAAACAGTTAGTACATTTTTCAAAAATCAAATCAGAAGTAAACATTTTTTATGAGAAACCTTGTTTCCTACAATCTAAATTCAGCTTTTTTGAAAAATTCATAACTTTTGGCCATAGTGTCCATTTTTGGCAAATGAGATATCGGCAAAAACTAGTTTTGAGCACTTCACAGTGGTGCATGCCATTTTTTCAAATTTTTTTCTCTTATAAAATCTAAGGTTATTTTTCATCATGGAGGAAGATGTGAACATTCATCAACGCATGCACTATTTCCTTTTTTGTGTGCATTAGGTTTGCATTTTAGTTGCACTTCATTTCAGTTCTAGATCATTTATCAATCAACTATTGCTTCATAGATTATAGAGTTGTTCCAGTTGTGAGTTTTCCAGTGTTCCTTAGCATCGGGTCTGTTGTTGCTTTTGATGATTCCAACTTGAGTCCTTGAGTGACTCTAATATGGTTTCTAGAAAATATAAGTATCTTTCCTTGCTTGTTGAATTAAGGACTCCAGTGTTAGTCCATAATGTACTTCTAGTGCTTCTCTTTGTAGCAGGTTATCTCATAATGGGGGGTTTGAATGGTCTCTCTTTTCATCCTTTGTGTGGATGGAGATTGATTGGATTTGTGATGGATATCATTGTTGCATTATCTCTCTTTAGGAGAGGAGTTTTGTCCCATTGGGTTTTCTCCTTTTCTTTGTTTGTGAGAGATTTTTTTGCATTTCATTTGTACATTGGTACCCAACATGGTCTCATAGTCGGGACCCATCATTACATCTTTGCATAATAATCTTCTCTCATAAGTTGCACTTAAGGGGGGTGTTGGTGTGAATAAATGTCTTGTACCTAGTAATTTATCTCACTTGGTAATTAGGGGACATATTCACATGTTCTTAATAAGGTAAGCAAGGTTTTGAAAGGACCAAGAACCTTTTACAGAGCTAAGAGGACACTTCCAAACAACAAAGTCTCAAACTTTTCCCACAAAATAATACCAGTGGAGACACCGCAGTAGCATAGTAGATACAAAACAACACTTGGTCAACAAAACTAGGATTGACAGAACACTCAAGACCAACAATAGTCCTAATTCAAAGACATAAATCAACCCAAACCTAGCAACACAACCAAGAGAAACCAAACACTTGGAACAAAAACTAGTCCTATTGAGCCCAAAAACAACCCACAAAATTGTAGGTCCAAAAGACTTCCTGAAACAACCGGGCCACAAATCACTTGCAACAACTAGACTACAACAAACCTTTCACTCAAATTAAACAAATATGAGCCTAATAGTTTCTTACCAAAAGAGGGGTAAGAATCACAAGATGCTACAAACAAACATTCTTTAAATTGCTCCAACCAACCAGACACCAAACCTGACTCCACCTCTAAAGGATGAGGCTCCCCTCTATAGGAGAGGAAGAAGTGGGGACCAATACTACCAAAGAACCCTCCTTCCAGAGCAAGCACACTCCACCTCAATAGGAACCAACAAAGGAGAGAAGCACTTCCCACCATACCAATAACCCCCAACTCCACCTCAACAGGAGAGGGATCCACCTTAATAGGAGTAATATTCACCTCTATTAAATACAGCAATTGTAGAACATGGTAGCAAGCAAGAAATCTAGTAGCATAGGTAAACATCTCCTCCCAAGGCATCCAGATAGAAGCAATAGGAAGAAACACAACAACCTCCCAGCCAACAACATGATCAGCGTAAACATCAAAAAACCATCAACTCCTTCCATAGAAAGAGCACCATCTACCACAAGAGGCAACCAACAAACCAGGGGAATCCCCACAAGTAGAAAACCCACAACAAGCCACAAAGAACCCCTTCAAGGAAAAAAGGAATCAAGCCCCCAAAAGGAACAAGGCTTCTCCAATCCATGCCACGGTAGCTGGTAATAGAGAGAGATCACCAACACCAACATAGGGTAGAGCCTCCTCCCCCAACCAAACACAAGCACCAAACCAACCACTTCCACCGACCATGAAGCCTTTTTGAAGCAAAAAAACCCCTAGAATGAAATAGGGTAGGGTCTCCTTAACCGCCAAGGGAACTTACAAAAAGAACTCACACTCCTCCAACTGACAAAGAAAGAGGACACACCAGAGTCTTGGCTAGCACACACAACCATAACAAGGAGGGCAGAGAACCACTCCAAACCAGCCTCCACAATAAAAAGATGATCAAGCACAACCTTCCAAAGGCTTGTCAAATCCAAAACCAAAACCTAGAGACGTTGCAGAGAGACAACACCAAAGGTTAAAGGCAATAGAGCATCCAATAACCAGAAACTCCAAGAGCCCAGAATAGTCCAAACCACCCACCAAGTTCAATGAGGACAAAGCCCCATTAATGAAACGAGTCACACCAGCGGAAAGGAAGAACAAAAAAGCATCAACCAAGCACACCCGGACACCACCAACCACAATAGCAAGGGAAGAGAAAATTCCCAATCCCCTCCCCAAAGCCAAAAGCCAAGTCAAGAATAGAATGAACCAACCAAGACAAACCGCAAGAAACAAAACCAATAGAGTAGCACACCTTTCAACCAAATAAAGACTAGAAAACATTATGAAATAGTCTATTCCACTAAGGAACGACACATTAAAGGCAAAGAAACCATCCCCAACAGTGATGCCCAGAAGGACACGGTCCAAGAAACGATCAAGGAGGAATGCAACCACTACTAGGACAAGGGACTCAAGCTAATACAAGGCCATTGGAAATCCTTCGACATCATCACCATAAGAAGAAACAACATGGAGAGGGTCTATAGGAAGGATAATAACCACCGCAACACCCATAGCCCCGAACCACCACACAACAGAGAGAACTTTAGGAGAATGCACCAGGAGCAACACATCATCAACCGAAAAAGTGGAAACTAGCAGAGAAAATAGGCCATCCGTGTTAGGATCCCCATCATCTTCATCACTTAGATCAAAGGAATTCAAAAATCCTTGCTTGTGCTCAATCTCATCCAAACGCAACTGTTGCAGAGCTGTTGTCATTTCTTAGGATATAAGATTCCTTCTAGAAGGATGAGTTGTCTTTTCAAGAAGTCTATTTTATCTAGCATCATTTCCTAGGTAGTTAGTTAGTTGTCACATGTCATAAGATTATGACACATGTCAACATCATATTACATACTACATCTCAACCTTGCCTATATAAGTAAGGCTTCATATGTACTTTTCCATATTCAGTTTGGCATTCTTGCATCTTAATGATAGCATGATATTTCTTCCATTTCTCTCTTGTGGAAGTTATTTTGTCTTGCAAGTGATCCTGGGGTGTTTGAGGAGTTCACCATAAACTCCTACATTGTGGAAGATTATACAAATGGATTTTTCAAACTTCCCATTTGCGTGGAGCACCAAGAGACTGATGAGACTGATTTTTTAACCTAGTTGGCTGCCAACTAGGTTGCCACATAGACAATTTCGGTAGAAATGGTTTCTATTGAAACACTTTCTACCAAGACCCCACACATAAAATGAGCCACATTTCAATGCAAAAAAAGGGAAAAATTCAAGTTTCATGATTTCTAGCAAAAGGGTTTTGCCCGAAACTCTATGTGCCACGTATAAGCAACATGGTTTCAAGCAAAACTAGTTCGACCAAAACTGTTTCGCTCAGAACTATTTAGTTGGCCGAAAGTGTGACACATCTTTATACTTTTACCCATAAATCTTTTGAGGTTTTGGATTATGTGCATTATGATGTTTTTGGTCATGTTAATGTTCCTTTGTTAAATAGATCTATGTACTTTGTGTTGAACAAGACAACTAAGAGGGGAGGTGAATCAGTTGTACCATATTTAAACTTTAAAACATTCGTCAAAACTTAGATCAATCACAATTCTAACTCTGCTAAAATGATTAAACATTAAGTGCAAGTGTAGAAACTAAAAACCATCACATTAACACATTAACACCAAATTTAAGTGGAAAACCCAATAAGGGAAAAACCACAATGAGGATTAACTCACACTATAGAGAATATCAAAACTGATTACAAAGGCTCACTCCTTGAGAAAAAGGCTCACTACCAAAACAAGGACTCATTGTCTAGATCAAGACTTGCTATCCAATAGGGTTAACCACCCAAAGGGCTCACTGCCACAGAGATACAAAGAAGACATAAGAGATATGTTACAGAGAGAATACAATCTCAATGCAATAGAGAATTCCACCACAATTTGCTCAACCACTTGCAAACATGCATGAATGATAGAGTCCACCTTCAACTCACTGCATCCAGAAACTCAACATTTAGGGTTCACACTATTCTACCACACTCATAACACATACACCCACTGATTTTCATATGCTTCGCATCTATCTACTCTATTTCTTTGCACTTATCTCTTTGTTATGCTTTCACCACTCACTCATCCTATATTTATACAATCTTCAACTTTCAAACATATCCAAAGTACCTCATCCATCATTAAATTCAAATTAGTTCAGCGCCAAAACATCCTAGGGTGGAATTAGAATGAGGGTGAGCGTGACCCAAACACACACTTGATGAGTACCCAATTAGGTCCCAAAACGCTTCATTAACATCAAAGGTAGTGTTCAACATGAGTTTAGCCAAACCAGTGTAAAACACATAGAACAATTAAACACACACAAACCTTAGCATGATCAAATCCTTTCAAACACCAAAATTATATTCGACATGATCATAACAACTTAACCCTAGAATCGTAAGTCATAAGACTTAACCAAAAAGAAATATGGACCAACAATATTTCTCTCAGACCTCAGCCAGATACACAGAAAACCATAGTTCACAATTGGTGAACATAACTCGCACTATATAATGAATCAGAAGCCAAAAATCTGGATATAGTAGCTTCCAACAACCATGATCAACATATCTGAACCACACAAACATAGAAACAAATCTCAAATCAACCACTAAACACTTGTAACCTTCCTCCATTACAATTTTCTCAATATCCTCGACACATACAACCAATAACCTACATTCATGACATCAATGACAACAACAACCAGTTGATAACCAATTGACCAGTTGACATCAATGACAACACCTTCATTCTTGCAACAATCTCCCCCTTTGTCATTGATGACAACACACATGATGTGAAAAACCATCAAAGACAACATACTAGCTCTAAACACGCTTCTCATGATTTTTCTTTCTGTTTCTCCCCCTTAGTAGATAATATTTTTCACATGATACTCTTTTCTTTTCATTTTCTTCCTCTTTTTCACATCTCTCATCTCTCATCTCCCCCGTTGAAATCAATGGAAATGTAAAATATGTCTTACATTGATTTCCCCTTTGACATTAAAAAAAGAATACTCTTGCAATGACAACACATGACACTACCTGCTCCCCCTGAGAGGTAGCCACCAAAACATTAGTCCAAAAGAAAGATAGATCCATAGACCCACTAGACTGATGCATCTCCATATGCATTTAGTTCAAGAAAGGTGGGGCAATGACCCCTAACTTCTCCCAAAGATACTCAAAAGTATCTTTAGGAAGAGCCTTCATAAATATATTAGCAACCTGATCCTTTGTAGAGATATATTCAAGCTTTACTTCATTTTCCACAACCTTCTCTCTCAAGAAATGATACCTTATAGATATATGCTTTGTCCTCAAGTGCATCACTGGATTCTTTGAAATGTTAATTGCACTTGTGTTATCACAAAAGATAGAGATAGGATCATCATACACAACTATGATATCTTTCAATGTTTGTTTCATCCATAGAACTTGTGTACAACAAGAAGCAACAACAATATACTCAGCTTCAGGAGTAGATAGGGAAACTAAATCTTGCTTTTTACTCAACCATGCCACCAGTCTTCATTTGTATAAACACTTAGTGTAAATTTAGTATCCATAGGATACCATAATCCATAATCTGAAGTGTCATTCGAGTATTTGAATATTCTTTTAACAACAACAACATGTGTTTCCTTACGATCTTCTTGAAATCTAGCCACAAGATAGACAACATGCATGATATCTGGTCTAGTAGTAGTCAAATACAATAGTCCACCAATCATAGATCTATATTTTGTCTTATCAACCTTAGGTGAATCATCATCTTTACCTAATTTGCAACCAATCACCATAGGAGTGCATACCAGTTTGGAGTCATCCATCCCAAACTTCTTCAACATCTCTTTCACATACTTAGACTATGAAATAAAAATTCCTTTCTTTGTTTGATTAAATTGTAGCCCAAGAAAGAAATTCATCTCTCCAAACATAGACATCTCAAATTATTTTTGCATTTCTTCCGCAAACATCTTACACATAGTTTCATTTCCTCCAAAAATAATGTCATCAACACATACAACCACGATCAAGATTTTGTCATTTTCAACTTTAAAATACAGATTACTATATGTTGTACCTTTGTTGAAACCTTGTTGAATCAAATACTTATCTAACTTTGCATACCAAGCTCTAGGAGCTCGCTTTAGTCCATATAAAGCTTTCTTCAATCTACAAACCATATCTGGTTGATCTGATAATTGAAATCCTTTTAGTTGTTCCATGTAGACCTCTTCTTCTAGCTCACCATTCAAAAATGTAGTCTTGACATCCATGTGATAGACCTTGAAATCTTTATGAGCAGCAAACACTAAAAACATCCTTATAGATTCCATTCTTGCCACCAGAGAAAAAGTATCCTAAAAATATATGCCTTCTAATTGTGAGTAACCCTTGCACATAATCCTTGATTTGTTTCTGACCACTTCTCCATTCTCATTCAACTTATTTCTAAATACCCACTTTGATCCAGTAATGTTCTTCTCTTTTGGTCTTGGCACCAATTCCCAAGTTTGATTCTTCTCAATATGCATAAGTTCTTCTTTCATAGCTTCCATCCAATGTTCATCTTTGCATGCTTCACTTACAGTCTGTGGTTCAATCTGAGACAGTAAACACAAATTTATCTCACAAACAACATCTCTACTTCTTGCCAATACTCCTTTCGTCTTGTCTCCAATGATATGACTTTCTGAATGATTCTTCTGCACGTATCTAGGTGTCTTAGGGGACACCGTCAAAGCTTCTTCTTCTTCTCTTTCTTCATTTTTCTTCTCTTGCTTATCCTTTTCCTGTTCTTCCATAATTTCTTCAATTCTTATGCAATTAGGTTCATCAGATACATATCCATCAACATCAATTGAATTCTTCATTGCTTCATCAACCTTTACATTTGATCTTTCTACAATCTTCCTCAGTCTTTTATCAAAACATCTATAAGCTTTACTTTTAGTAGAATATCCAAGAAAAATGCCTTCATCACTTCTTGCATCAAATTTTCTTAAATTTTCTTCATGTTGTCTGATATAACATTTTCTTCCAAATACCTTGAAATACTTAACAATAGGAATTCGTCCACACCATAACTCATAGGGGGTCTTTGTACTTTTTTCTCTTGGTTGAATTTGATTGAATACATAAACAACAATGTGAATAGCTTCTCTCAAGTAAACTTCCAGTAGACCTGCCTCAATAATCAGTGATCTAGAAACCTCTTGAATTGTTTTGTTCTTTATTTCAACAACTCCATTCTACTGAGGATCTCCATTCTACTAAGGATTTCTCGGAGCAAATAACTATCTTTTTATTCCATGCACTTCACAAAATTCATATGACACATTCTTTGATGCCATAACTAACTGTCATTGATCTAAGTCATAAAGCATCGCCCATCATCACCCTTAAGTTGATAGATATTTCCTTCATATCTCTTTCCTGCATCAATCACTATTCCAGAATCTTTCCTGATCACACATCTTTCATCCTCAAATACAATATTATATCTTTTATTGCATATATGTCCAACACTCAAGATATTATTCCTTAAACCCTTAACATAGTAGACATCATGAGTATTATGCTTGCCATCAAAACTTACTGAGCTGATCCCACAAATCTTAGCACCAGTATCATCTCGAAACATAACTAAGCCTCCATCATATTTTTTAAGTTTAACAAACTTACTTTTATCACCATTCATGTGATGTGAACAACCACTATCAACAACCCAATAGTTCTTTTTCATGTTTAGCATGTAGGGAAAAGATAATAGTACCTTCATTTTTCTCCTTCTCCGGAGGGCATTCCTTCACCTGTTTATCAAAATTAGTAGAAGTAGGTTCATCTTTTATAACCAAGAACAAGCATTCATTGTCATCAGGATCTCCATAATCAAATTCCTCATCAGATATACTAGCATCCTCATTCACATAATATGCTCTATTGATCTTCTTACTTTTCTTTTATTTCCCATATCTTTTTTTATTCCTCTTAGCTCTTTCTGGACATCTAGAAGCATAATGTCCTATTCTTCCACAACTAAAGCATTTAAAGGGTAACTTACCTTCATACTTGCCAGAGCCTTTCTTCATCTGTCTCACAAATTTAGCTTCTACTTCATCAAGACTTTCTTCATCTAGATTTTCAGCTTTTTTAGCCTTAAAAGAATACTTTGATTCAGACCCATTTCTCAAATTTGGTTTTCTTATCTCATAAGATGTCAGAGTTCCCAACAACTGATCTTTAGTGTAATTCTTGTAATCTATATGTTCTTCAATAGCACATACCTTTTTGTTGTAACCATCAGGGATAGTTCTAAGAATCTTCTTTACAATCCTGGATTCATCTATTGTACCATCAAGTCCTCGCATTCCAGCTACTACCTCATCCAACCTTTGTTACTCTATGTTAGACTCCAATTGCATCTTTTCTTTGATTGCTAATATTGATGAGCCCAAGATAGTTAGAGAGGCTAGAGGTATTCATCATGCAGATTCCTAGATGGAATCCATGAACGAAGAGATGGTAACATTGAAAAATAATGTTACATGGGATCTGGTACCTTTTCCTGAAGGATGGAAACCCGTTGAATGCAAATGGGTGTTCAAGAATAAGATGTGTCTTGATGGCAGTGTTGAGAAGCATAAATCATGTTTGGTCATGAAGGGATATTCCCAAATGGAGGGAATAGATTATGGGGAGATTTTTTCTCTTATTGCTAAGTTGATTTCCATTCATTTCTTGTTATCACTTGCAGCATCTCATGACTTTTAAGTCAAGCAAATGGATGTGAAGATAACTTTCCTTCATGGTGATTTGGAGGAGGAAATTTATATGTCACAACCTGAGCATTTTGTTGTGAAAAGGAAAGAGAATCTTGCAAGTTGAGAAATTATTTGTATGGTTTGAAGCAAGCTCCTAGGATGTGGTACCAGAAGTTTGAAACCTATGTGTTGTCTTTGGGATTTCAGAGATCCCAATATGACCATTGTGTCTATTACAAGATTGATAATAGTCACATTCTCATTATTATCCTAAATCTTATAGTGCTGAGGTTTCTACTATTGAGGAAGCTTAAAATTTGGATCAATATACTAGAGATCAAATGCTTGGTGCTTTAACTACTTTTTGAATTAAGAGAGTTTAACAAAGTTGCTTCAAGGAAATAAATTGATTTTAAATTTAGTATGAAGGAGAACAATGATGAATCTAATCAAGATGATCTTGATGAGGTGGAAGCAAATTTTATAAGATTGAAAAATGGCATTGGAAAATATAGAGGAAGTTACCATTTAAATGTTTCAATTGTGGAAAGATAGGTCATTATGTTTCTAAATGTCTAATCAAAGTTTCAAATGACAAACATAAAGTGTAAGCAAGCTAAGGTAGCGAAACAACTTCCTACACTAATCTTAAGAGAAGGATAATGCAAAACTTTTATAGATCTTTAATAGTTACAGAAGCTTAAACATAAATAAACATAAATATCATGCATACCACAACACATTGATTCACATGGGGAAAACCATTTCAGGAGAAAACCCCACACTCCAAAGGTTACCTAATATATTATTTAGAAATCACAAAAATTACACATTGATTCACATGGGGAAAACCCTTTCGAGAGAAAACCCCACATTCCAAAATTACCTAATATATTATTCAAAAACCACAAAGATTACAATATACTTGCCTAGCAAGCTTCTCACAAGAGTATCACCAACTAGAGATCCAGAGGCAACACAACCATTATAAAAATATTAGAATACATTGTAATACATAGTCGTAATACAATGCCTTCATAAAATAGGGTTGCCTTCTAGGGAAAGTCAAGATAATAAAATATGGGTCATTAGATTTAAAATCTAATGATAAACGATCTAGATTTATAATAATAAAATATAAATAAAATTTTCCTTTCAGGGGCATTGCCCCTTAGTCGAGTGTGTAGCCCCTGGAACTCCCACCAGGGGTGATACCCCCAAACCCCTCATGGGGGGAAACCCCCCTCATGCCCCCTCATCGTTGATGTATCAATAACACCTTATGTAATTTCAAGGTTGAGACACATTTTCACAACAAATCTCTCACTTGTTGATCACCATGCAAGAGCAACGAGAGGGTGTATAAAAATCATCTCTTAATTGTTATGGGATGAAAGGCCCATAGTCTTTGAACACCATCTAAAATTTTCTATGCTCATAAGCTTAGTTAAAGAATCAAAAAAATTGATCAAAGTCTCTACCTTAACCAGCTTCACCCTTCCATCTTCAACCATGTCTCTAACAAAATGATACTGTACATCAATGTGCTTGCCCAAGAATGTGTTTAGCTACACAAATATATTTCATTTCAAATTTAGGAGAAATTTGAAATTTTAGTTCTAAAATAATACCTTTCCCTTTACCAATAAATAACATATCATCAACATATAATGTAATAAATAGGAAATGATCACCATCATTTTTATAATAAACATAATGATCTAATTTAGAAAGCTCAAATCCCAAACTCAACACATGTATCAAATTTTTGGTACCACATCCAAGGACTTTGTTTTAGGTTATACAAATATTTCTTTAATTTGCAAGACAATTAATATTATCTTTCACCATGTAGTGCTCTGGCTATGTCATATAAATATCCTCCTCCAAGTCACCATGAAGGAAAGAAATTTTCACATCCATTTTCTCAACCTCTAAATCATAAGCAGTAGCAATAGAAAGAAAAAATCTAATGGATGTCATTTTTGCAATAGGAGAAAATATCTCACCATAATCAACACCCTCAACTTGATAGTAACCTTTTGCAACCAGCCTTGCTTTTTACTTCTCAATACCTCCATCTAAACCAATCCTTTTCTTGAATACCCATTTGCAACCAGAAGGTATTCTTCCTTCAGGAAATGGTAGAAGATCCCATGTTTCTTTCTTTTTCAAAGTTGTCATTTCTTCATCCATAGAAATATTTCAGGATTCTACATCATTCATACCTAATGCCCTCCAATGTTGTTTGTTTTTAGATTCATTATCCCTTCTGCATCACATGTTTCTGAGTCCCACTCCCCCTGATCTCTTTCTGATTCATCAATAATCTTCCCTTCAAAGACATTCGAACTTGCCAAGAAGGAAAGTATATGTTGGTCATTATCAAAGACCTAAAAATTTCACACATTATCTAGGATGGCTAGGATCGAGACTAAGTCTAATGAAAACCTCTTCAACTTAGAATCTTGCATGGGTTCCAAGGTATTGGTAGCCATAGCAAGTGCATCTGCAATCTGGTTGTCATCTCTGGGAATCAATTTGATCCCAAAAGCATCAAGATCCTCTATCAGATTCCATATTCTATTTCTGTCTGCAACCAGCCTTTTGTTATGGCATATGTATTGATTGCGAACCTACTTGATAATGACCTCAGAATCTCCCATAACTATCAAAGTTGTAACCTTTTTCTGATGCGCAAACATTAGTCCTTTGGCCAATGCTTCAAATTATCCCACATTATTGGTACAACCAAATTGCAACCTGTAAGTAGCAAAGTATGTTTTCCCTTTCAAGTTTTTTAGTTCAACTCCTGCTCCACTCCCTGATTTAGACTTAGAACCGTTAAATTTGAGGACCCACAATTGATCCAGGGTGGGTATTTCTTTCCTAGGATGAGTCGTGGGTAATTGTTCACAAGAAATAGGTAGCGCATAGGACTGATTTAGGGCCTCACTTAGATTTAGAACTTGTGTAGACACTTCTTCTTGAATATGATCTTGATCGGTGGTTTTAAAGTTGGTTATTGGTTTAAGGAACCCCCTTTGAATTGGAAGATTGGAAGGGGTCAGTGTGTTTGACAGTTCCTGAGATTCTATAATCTCATTTTCTAAGGAAGAACATGAAATCTAAGTCTCTCCACTTGCGAGAGGGACTTCTTCTTGTGTATTATGGGTTCATGTCAAAATAGTGGCATCCCTTGCCTCAAATGAAAACTAATTAAGGGATGTTTCAGGGTGACTTTCACATGTTTCCTCAGACTGATAGACATGGTTCAAAATGTCAACACAAGGTTGACAAGTCAGTTCAAAATGGCTTTGGTAATGAATCCTACACCAGTTGGGGAGTAGCAAACTCCATAGATCAACCTCTTCTCCTAAAACTATCCTATCTTGTTGCAATTTTCTAATCAAAACATGTTGGTTGATAGTGGTCATTGGGTAACTATGTTCTAAAGGTTGTAGGCTATCAGGATTGAACATTGAAAATGTCAAGATTTCCTCTCTTTTATATACTCCTATCTCAGTTTCAAAGTAAGCTACCTCGTTAGGACAGTCATACTATGTGATCATATGTTTGAGCTGAGGCTCATTCTCAATCCTAATTTGTGTCGGTACCCCTTTCCATGGCAGCCACATGTGTGAAAAGTATAAGGATAGATAACCCCAAATTCTTTTCATTAGGTCTCAACTTAGAAGCATACCATATGTCTCGGGGATATCAGCCACCCGGATATCCATATAAGTTTGGATCCATGGATTGGATCCAACCTGCAAATGAATATTTTTTAGTTCCCCTACCACATTGACCTCAGTTCTATCTAACTGAATTACCTTCTTGTGAGTATGAAAGGGATTCAAACCTAAATTTTCATAAATGGAAAAGGGCATGACATTACCTGATGCTCCAGAATCTAAGAGGCAATTGTGCAAATTATTTCTAAAGATTCTCAAGCTTAGAAGGAACGGTGGGGTTCTCGTCTTACCTTTGTATAAGGCTGCATTCATTTCATTGGTTGGAGTCACCTTATTCTTTCCTTTTGACTGATCTACCTCTTCCAAATCTCTCAACACAATGTCTCATTGAGCAGGGTACCACTTTAAAATATCAAAGAATGACAATGAAGTATTTTTTTTTTGCATCTCTAAAATAAAATCAAACTCCATTTCATTTTTCATCTGATATTCAGGAACAAAAGAAGAGTTACCTTTATTTTGAAATTCAGGTAGGCCTTTTGGCAGAGGTGGGTTGTTGTCTACATTCTAATTGGGTGGAACCATGGTATTCAGAGTAGATGTGGTGAAAGGGCCTTTATTTTGATTCCTCGGGAAATGATCTCCTTTGGATTGGAAGGCCTGAGCATCATACACATCTTCCTCTGGCTCATTTTCTTCTTTCCTGGGGAAAGGAAACTCTTCTTTAAAGAGCTCATAAGCCATGGTCATATCTGTGGATCCACCATTCTTGTTGGGAGCACCTTGCAATGAGGCATCAACTTGTGCAATCTTAACCATTCTCTCCATTTCAAGACTATTGACCTCAGAATGTGTTGTAGTGTCATGTAGCCTACACCAATTTGTCATGAAATTAAGATCTGCAACATTTGCAATATGTGGTTTTTCATCACCAGCTTGATAGTTATGAGAAACTCCCCCATTGTCTATTGTTATTAGATTTTTGGTTGTATCCCCTATTTTGGTTTTGGTAATTTTGATTGGGGGAATTTTGATTTTGAGTGTTCCTCTGGTTTTGATTAGCGTTCTGATTGGAATAACCTCTCTATTTTTGGTAGTTCTAATTTTGAGGGGGGTTGTATTTAAGTTGTGCCATCTAATTGGTCATCCGAGACAATTTTTTCTTGGAATACGACAAATTCATCGCCAGCAATTCACCGCCATAGAAAATTCACTGATGGAAAATTCACCGCCAGCAATTCACCACCCAATAAAATTTAAAAATATTTGGCGGTGAATTTTTGGTTGGTGAATTTTTCATGGCTGTGAATTGTTGGTGATGAATTTTCCTAGAGCCTATTTTCTTAAGGGTCTCAAACTCTGTTGTTAGCTGAGTAGTACGTTCACTTTCTGCAGTGGTTGCAGCTGACGCATGTGTGATGGGGTTAGATCCTCTAGCTTGATTATGAGGATTTTGAACTTGTTGTGAGGGGTCAGGAGTTGGACTGCTAAAGAATATTTGTTGAGATGAAGATTGTAACTCAGCTAAGGGTCCATATGCAGAAGGAGACATCCCTGGGACTGTATTAAACATCGAGGTAGGATTAGGTATTTGGGAGTATCCTAGAGGAGGGAAGACTCCTCCTAGACCTCCTACTTGTGAACTGATCTGTAGCTACAGTTTAATAGCAAGGTGGTAAACTTTGGAAAGAGAATTAATGTCATCGGCATTGTACATTCTTTGCAAAAATAGGCCAATCAAGGGATCTATGGCCTTCAAGTAAGCTTGGATGGCAATATTTTCAGCCACTAAGTATGGATCTTGTAACCTCCTATACATCCTCTGAAATCGGGTATTGAACAGGGGTAATGGTTCATGGGGCTATTTCTTGATAGTGGAAAACTGATGATATAGGATTGCGGGATCAACGTAAACCTGAAACTAGTTAATGAATTTCTGCTCTAATTTTTTCCAACTCAAAATTGAACCGGTAGGAAAATTCAGATACAAGTTATAAGCCATGTCTCCCAATGAATAAGGAAACAACCTACATGCAACATCATGGTGGGAAATCTAAGCATGAGTACAGGCATCTTTGAATTCCTGTATGTGCTCTTCAACACTTCTTAACTCGCCATGAGCATACCTGGGGTGGAATTTCTCTGAGTTCTTTTGCATTTCATGTATCCCACCAGGAATGACTCCTAGTGGTGAAGGATTGTTGGCAAAGAATTCCATAGGTGTTGGTGGTGGTGGATTTGGTTGTGCCACCTATGGTGTTGGTGGAAAGTTGGGTGGAGTAAGTGGTGGTGTTAACAGTGGGATCAAAACTCTATGGGCTTTGGGCCTTATAGGGGTTTGGAGTTCAGCTAATAGTTATGGATTTGTATCAAATCTGAGAACTCTTTCAAACCTTTCTGGTGAGAATGACCCAATTCAAGCTAGTCTGTTCCTTCACACCTTCCTTCTAGCACCAGATTTGTTGATGTTCAATGTAACACAACAACGTTAAAAAGAATATTTCTACCTAATTTCTCCTAAAAAAGATAGATAATCTAAAGCAACTTATCTTCCAAGGTCTTTGTAGTTGGTTCTCAACTGTGCTGATGTTGTTCAGTGGCCTATATAGTTGTAACGTTCAAGGGGCCTGCTATTAAAAGGGATACAAACTGCATCATACAAATTAATCTATGTTTGGGGGGTGTAAATAAATATCAAAAGATAGGATAGAGCTCAGTACAACAAAACATGAATGTAAATTTCCTCCAATTTAGACATACAAACTTCATAATGAGCATTGCTTCCTAACAACTAAACCATGAAATGATACAATCTATAGCACAATATATACCATTGCATTCATTCATTGTGAAAATTCAATACATATAGATCATTCACCATTCATAAACTTCAAAATGAACAAGAACATATCATCAACTCGTCATTAAAATTCATAGATCAATGAACACAAAGAAATCTCATTCACAAATAATTCAATGGAAACAGCCTCAGATTCATAATCTTATACTAATTTTCATCAAATAAGAGACTTTTATGCACAACATTCAATGGCATACGAATGACCATTTGTTCATTAACATCATCATTAAAACTAGTTATGAAAATAACATAAAATTGTATTGAAAACTATAAAAATATCTAAGTGTCTTTGCATAAAGTTGTAAAAACTTTCTAAAACTGTAAAAATTATCCTAAATTTCTCCTTAGGCTGCTAATCTTTCTTCAATTAGCTGACCTTTACAAAATGGAGAGAAAAACCTCATATAGACTAGTCCTAACACTAATTCCTCTAGTCAAAAATTGAGATCCACAAATTTAGGGAACCACTGGAGCTGCATGAGATGACTGCCCTGCTGATCTTCAATTCACTTGTTGATGACTTTGTTATAAAATTTTGATGCGCAAGAGGGAAGGTAGAACTGCTGGGAATCTCTAGTTTAAGTCATGTCATGATCCTGCAAAATAGGAGAGAAAGAGATAGTTGTCTAGTTGACCATGTCATTAGGTGTCCATCAGGAACAAAACATTCCACTGCCACTGTATTCCTACATTTTCTGCTCAAGCATGTACTCATCATAATTAGTAAACACTTGTTGGATCACATCTTCATCTGGCCCATCTAGTGAACTCTCTTCAAACTTTATTCTTTTTAATTCTGCAGAAGCAAACTCTTGCATATCCCTAAGTTTAATAAGTTCTCTTCTAGCAGCCTTTATTTGCTCCTTGATATCCATAAGTCTATCAATCAACAAGTCATCACCATCATCCCCCTTGTGCATTTCCTCCTCAAACCTACTATTCTATTTTTCTTTAAGTTTTTCAAGAGGGAGGCCATCTTTAAGAGGGATGTCCGCATTTACAAGCATAGCAATGACTACTCCCAACTCCTCAATTTGTTCATTCAAATCTTTCCTAGCCTATTGTACCTCATTCATATGATAAAAAATGATTGAGGATCAAAACCTAATAATGCTAATGGTATTCTCAATAAATTCTTCATTATCCTCCTCAAGGATGGACTGCTCCAACAAAGCTTGCTTTGACAACTTATTGATGTCCCTCAACTTGTTTGTATGTTCTCTATATTCTTCTTGTTGTTTCCCAAGATCCTTAGCATGTGAATTCATGTCACTAACCAACTCCAATGCATCATCATGAGCTTTATGACTTTGAACAATAAACTCCACTTCTTGGTTCAACCTATCAATCCATCTATCGAACATCGCTACCTTCCTTCCCATTTCAACAAGGTCATCAGCCTCTTTCTTACTTAACAAAATGGGTGTTGTAGGAACACCAAATTGTACTGAAATAGGAGAGGATAGGTCCTTTAAGAACCTATGCAATTGATCTAATTGAGCCTTGAGCTCATCTTTCCTTTTATTTTCCTTTACCATTCTTGACTTGGTGGAGGATGCTACAATATCAATTAAGTCCATTTGCTGATTTCTTGTAGGCCTTCCCAAGTTCACAGTCCCTAGCTGATAATCACTTAATTGGATCTCTGATCGGTCCTTATCTGCCATTGGAATGGCACACTCAGCCACAATCTCTCCAGCGTCTGTCAATTTGGTGGAGTGAAGGACTCTAGCTTTTTTCTTGGGCCTCTCCTTCTCAATCTCTTTCATCATGTCATCCCAATTCAAGGGTTGGGGCTGGACTATTTGTTTGTTTTCCAAGTCAAGCTTGAACCATGTTGGGGAAGTAGGAGTAGTAACCACTTGTTTTGAGGAAGAAGTGGTAGAGGAGAGATGTTGTAGAATTGTTACCTTACGTTGAGAATCAACCTCTTGTTGCTCCTTTTTTGCTACTTGCTTTGCAAGCCTATCAGCTTCAGCTTTCTCTCTTTCCTCTTCCAATCTCCTCTGCTCATACATTTCATCTCTCTATTTCTCTAATTGTTTAACCTTTTCCCACATTTCCTTTGCTTATTGCTACTGCTTGGCTTATTCTTCTGCTTCCTTCTTCTTTAGCAAGAGCTCCTTTTCATCCTTTTTCCTTCGGGATTCCTCTATAGCCTTGAACTTGGATTCAATGGCTTCTCTCTCTCTCTTCTTTGTTGAGCCATTTCTTCTTCCAATTCATGGATTTTTCGCAATAGAGCTAACTTATCCCTTTCCTCCTTGAGTTTCAGCTTTGCTTCCCTTTGTTGCTACAGGAGATCTTCCCTCTCCTTGCGTTGCCTCACAATCTCAAAGAGTTTCCAGTGCACTAGCTTGTGCTTTAGCATTTGCTTCTCTCTTTGCATTCTGAAAGAGTTTCCACTAATCTTCTTTAGTTAAAACATGCTTTGTTCCAATATCCCGAACATCTTCAGTAGTTGTGGTCACAAAATGCTCATGATCTGATCGTGTAGCCTCAGAATCAATATCAATGTCATGAATCTCAATCTATTTCTATTTGTCCTTTTCATCCTGATCATGAAGACTTCCTTGAGGTATCTCCCTAGTGGATTCTTCTAGGAGGGGTTGAGATGGAGCTCCTTCTTCAACTGTTGTAGTTTCTTCTCCTTGTGGCTCATGAGTATCTAGGGTAGGTATTTCTAGATCAACCTCTCCTCCAGAGCTAGGAGGGAGATATTCTAATTGCTCTTTAGGAGTTGTTCTCCTCTTTGTTCTCTTGTATCCTTGGGTTCCTTACGCTTTCCTCTTCTTTGAAGTTTGAGCCTTTTGATCCTTTATCCTCATCACTACCTATTGGATACTTCTATCCATTACTATCCTAGAAATCTATCTAATATCAATAAATTTTTCCTCATCCCAATTGATGGGGTACAAGTTCTTAGTACCAATGTTTTATGCCTCATAGTCGGGATCCAAAACCACACCATCATCAAATAGTGTATTAGGAATGTCCTCTTTTACTCCAAACTCAATCATCAATGGAATAAGAATCCTTTCATAGCTTCTCTTTCTAACATCATATTCATCTTTCAAATCCATCTAGAAATCTTCTAATTTATTAAAATGCTTCTCAAAACAGTAGGAAGGAAACCATTCATCTTATGTTTTGGATCAAAATGCTTTTGGGATGTATACAATCCTAGCCTTAAGTGACTCAACTCATCACATACTGCTTTTACAGCCACAATATGAGCATAATTGTGTTCTCCCAAATTCATGGGAAACTTGTGGCATCTTGTTTTGTGTTTACCTGCAAACTTTCCATTGACTGCCAAGGCTTGATATATGAATTCCATGAGGACAATACTATCATTGCAATATCTTGGGAGTAGGTGAGGATGTCCATCAAATCCTGCCAACTGGAAGTAAGAGAACTTGGGGTATTGGATATACCAATGTCCCCATTCAACAATGCAAGCCATGGTATCTCTACTCAACCTGTATCCAACATCTCTAGTCAACTAGTTAATGATGACATAAAGGAATGCATCATTAACCCTTCCATAATGCAGCTCTGATGTTTGCAAGGTTAATTAATCATAGTGCTCCCATGCCTTCTTCTATCTAGGAGCTTCCTCTAATGTTCCTACTGCATTCAATCCAGGAAATATACCCATCCTTGCAGCAACATATACAACATATGAAGTCATGAAGAAGGTATTTTTTTGATTCACCTTGATCATTTGATTATGTAGGTTTTCTAACAAGATCATTTCCCAATCAAATTGTTCCTTTCCATCCAAAATTTCCTCAATAAAATGAAACATCCACTCCTTGAAGCATGCAAAATCTCTTTTCCCAAATACCCTGGACAACATTATGATCAAGTCATCAATATCCTTTTGGAAGTCTCCCCTCTTAGGTTGATCTGGAACTTTAGTCGAAGACTTATTTTCAACCTTTAACCACTTCTTGTTCATGTGAGACCTATTGGTTTCTTTATAGTTGTTCAATAATTGCAATGCCTCTACCTCATTCAATTGCTTAGGGTTCTAAGGGGTAGGTGTATTAAACATAAACTTCATCATTTGTGGGGAGAGATCAATGATTAAATTTCCTTGAATGTCCACACATTGCCTTGTTGTAGGGTTGTAAGCCCATACTACTATGATTATAAGCTCTAGACACTGGATTGATAATGGGAAAATAGTCACATGTGCCAACCCAGATTGGGCTATCCTCAAATTTCTCCCAATCACATCTTCAGAGAAAATGTCTACCAACAACTCCTCATAGTCGAATGGGCCTAGATTAGTATCGATAATATCAACTCATTCTGAGTCTAACTTGCTTGCAGTGAGAGTAGCACTCTTATGTTTTTATCTCAAAGTGTATGGAAATTGCTCCACCTTGATCTTATTATACTTCACTTGCCTTGAACCCTTGGTAGCCTGGCCCTCCACTTTTGAAACTTCTCTAGATGCTCTTGACATTGCTTACTCCTGCAAAACAACCCTGGATTAGACCAAGAGAAAGCATGAATATCAACATTAGAATACTACCTTTGATATTGCCATGTCCTTCCCTAGGTAACCTCTCATACTTAGTGAAATTTGAAACTTATCAGAGGTAGAACCAGGAAGAGATTAGGAATTAGAAATATTCTAACAAAGGTGGAATCAGGGTTGGGGTCAGTATCGGAATTAGAACAAGGATCGGAATGGAAACTGAACCTAGAACCATTCAATAGTTTCAAGTCTGTTTTCCATTCCAATTCCCCTTCTGCCAAAAGAAAAGTATGCAGAACAGAGAAAAAACCTTATCGAGAATGGGATTTAAATCAAACCTAAACTCTTATGCACATACTCATGAGTTGAGTTCATTCCTGGTTCCGCTTTCGCCACTTTATCATTAAACACGAAGAAAATTTAGTCAACGCTTATAACGACTTGGGACGAGGTCACAAGAAGGCATGGGAAGACTTAGAATAAAGACATGACTTCATCATTGAAAAAATAGGGATGGGATCGAGCCACCTAGGGCACGATATTGTAAGGAGATGATACACAAACCCTAGTTTGCACAACCTGTCGACTCAAGAAATTAGGGCATCAAAAACCCGACATGAAAGCGATTGAATAGACACGGGAATAAGATCAAAAGGGTCATCAAATAGGTTTCCAACCTTTTAAAGCACATGAGATCCTTCAAATATGAAACCCTAAGCAAAACTAGGGCATGACAATATGGATAGCACCAAAATGGGAAAATGACAGCAAACCGACAAAAATGAATGGGAAAAGACAAAAAGCAAACAGGAAATAGAGGGAAAAACAAAACAAAAACCGAAAAAGAAAGAAAAACACAAACACAAACACATGAAGATTCACGAAAAAGGTCTCGTGAACGCACGACGAACACCACGAACAAGAAATGGGAAAACAAACAAAACGGAACAAGGGAAAAAACCCACCTACCTCAAAACACTACCAAATAGGATGAAACTCTATCTGAATCCACTTGCAGATGCTTTCCCTCAACCAACTCATGCTCCTCTTTCACACTTTCTCGGGTCTAGTTCGTTAAAACAACTTAGGCAATAATGATAATGAGCCAATTAACCTTGATTAAGGTTTAAAATCCATTTCGCGCATGTGAGGAGGTTGTAATTAATGCAATTAATGTGGTTGGTCGGACGTAGAATCAAAATGAGATGAGTACACAACATCTACATACATCAGAGGTAAAGCGGAAGCGGAAGTGGAGTTGAAATGGAATTAGGAACTTTATGTAAGCTCCACATTCGATTTTGGTTCTGGCTTCGGCCCCACAGCAAGGAAAACAACAACAAAGGAATGGGAGCGGAATTAGAACCAAACCCGGATCCAAAACTTTTCGCAAAGTTCCAGATTCGGTTTCGATTCTGGTTCCACTCCCACCAAAGGAATGAACACCAACACAAGAAAACTAAGAAAAGGAAAACAAAAGGAAATAGGACCGGAACGAATCCCATCCCAAAAAAGACAAAAACAAGGACAAAAGCACAAAGAAAACCAGCAAGAGCAGGATCGGAACCAAAATCGAATCTGGAACTTTTTGCAAAGTTCCAAGTTTGGTTCCATTTTTGGTTCCGCTTCCACCAGGAGGAAAAAAAACCACAAGCAAAAAAAAGACAAATCAAGGGAGAAACAAGCCCAAGAGTGTAAGGCAAACCAAACAGACAAAGAAAATGAACAAGTCAAGAACGGGGCCAATTCCAGAACCGAATCCGGACTTTGAACCTTCACAAAGTTCTGACTCCAGTTTCCATTCTAGTTACGCTTCCACCAGACAAAAGGAACAAGGACTTAGGAGGAAAAAGAACAACTCCTAAGACCCAAATAAAAAAACCAAGGACAAACAAACACAAGGGGGACCCATTTTGACCAAAAAAATAAAATGGGGTGGTTATGCAAGGCATAACAAGTACTATTGCACTCAACAGTGCATGCATCAAGCTTATATAATGTGCGATATCTGACACCTCTAACCATCTTGCGTCCTGCATCATAAAATAATACCTGCACACCTACATCTATTAGTTTTCTCATAGATAACAAATTTTGTGCTAATCTAGGAATATGCAACACACCATTAATACTTTTAATTCTACCATCAGGAAACCTGATTTTAACTTTACCACAGCTAACAATATTTAAATAAGGATCATCACCCAAGTACACCTTACCTCCATAAAATTCTACATATTCATAAAACCAATTGTAGTGTATAAAAATGTATCCCTCTACATTTTCACACTTTTTCGGGCCCTCCTTACTAAAATTGGGCTTCTTTATGCCTTATTTTGGTCCTATTTTGCTTCTAGACAAGCCTTATTTAATGCATATTTCTAAGGATAATCCTGACATATATCTAATAACCAATCAATATTTAATGATTTTGGTTTGTATGGCCCAAATTTAGTGATCTAGGACTCATACGCCACCTTGGGTGTATGGGTCCCACCTAAGTTTCAGGACTTAAAGTTGAATTTGGAATTAAACTAAACATTTCTTGAAATTTACGTCCCAAGCCTCGCCTACTGGGACTCATTTTCCATAAATGGCATATGATTCCCACTTAGCTTGGACCTAATTTTGAATTTAATTCTTGGAGTGATTTTATTCTCCTAGATTTGATGTCGGCTTCTAGTGTTGTAATTTCAGGAAATTTGGCATAAACAAGTATAAATACAAGGTTATCTCACATATTTTCTCCTATCAAGTTGATGAAATCATTCCTATAGCAATTTTATGAGATCAAGAGCATTCAAGAGTTTTTATCAAGCATTTTGGACTTGCTTTCAAGATTCAAGCATCATGTCAAACTCATCATGCATCATGTTTTTTTTAGCTAACATTTGTGATGTAGGTTTTTATGATTCAAGTGAGTATTCAAGACAAGATATATAACATACAAACAAGATTCAAGATCCACATTCATGATAGCCCTTACATAAGATATTGTAGCCTTTTGTTCAAGGGTTTGGTGAGTTGCAACATAGCTTATTTGTTCATTCATCATTCCTTCATTCTATTTGATTTCATTTCAAGGTTTCATTACCAAAATGGGGTTTGACCAAGGAAAACCCCTATCCACTAACAAAAATACATTTTTCCCTCTCTTTGATGTGTGATTTGCAAATTTAGGTTGAAGATCCATTGAAGAGCAAGATTGGAGAAAGTTGTCATCTGCATTGCAAGATCACGAAAACTCATCTACAAATTAGAATTTTGTGTTTCAAATTCAAATAATTAACAGGACAGGAGCTACAGAAGATCACTAGAGGATTCTATAATTTTAGATTAACCATCATACTGGGACTAAATTTCCACTTGTGGTGTATGAGTCCCAGTATACTACATTTCAAGCATTTTTTGTAGATCATGGTTTAGCAGTTCTAGATTCCGATTTCGGCCCTAAGCCCTAAACTAGGACTAAATTTCCCCTACTAGCGTATGAGTCCTAGTATACATTAAAAGTCATATTTTTGGGAGTGCAAACCTTGTTTCAAGAATCTTCACATTTCTAGGTGCCTCTCTGTCCTTTCTCAGTCAGTTATTCTGATTTTTAGTTTCTTATCTTAGGTTACATAGTTTAATTTTCACATTGCATTCATCCTCTTCTTTCCAAGCTTTTCCTGGTGGTTTAATCCCCCCTTTTGTCTTTAATCACAGCCTATTACACCTTATTTCAGATATATTTCCCTAATTCCATCCCTAGATTGAGATCTCCAAGGTTTCCTTGAATGAAACTTGAAGGAAATAGGTGGAGGGACTCAACCCCTTTTTGTGTTCCATCTCCTAAAAGGTATAGTACCCCCTTATTTTCTAGGTTTCATTTTGGTGAACCCATCCTTTAGAACACCTTATTTTCTTATTTTGAGTGCATCATAGTCCTAGATATAACTTACATTAACTTTGCATTAGTTAATTTGCATCTAGGGTTTCTAAATCTTGCATTAATGAAAGTGCATATAGGTTGCATTGTTGCATCTTGCATCTTACATCTTGCATCATTTAAATTTACTTAAAATCTGCAATTTCACTTAGTATAAACATCATTCAAACAAAAAAACCTAACATTCACTCAAAATTTGTTGAAATTAGTGTAAAAACCTTAATTTGGGACTCATACACCCCTCTATGCGATTTAGTCCCAATGCAAGTTGTTTCACCTAATTTATGGGTATTCTATGTGGTTTGTTTTACAACATTTGAATCCTTGAAAAACCCTAATTGGGACTCATAAGCCCCTTTGGGTGATTTAGTCCCATGTTAGACCTAAAACAACATTTTACAACATTAAAAACCCTATTTATGTGCTTCTATTTAGTGATAGTAGATTTCCACAATCCATGAATATTTTTGCTAAAAAAAAATTTGGATTAGATTGTGTAAGAATTTTTTTCTTTATAGCAATTGAATCACACTCTGTGATTCATCATCAGGATAAGAGAGAAAAAGGAAAAATGAATAGTTGCAGACCAAGTAAGGAATAAAAAGGGAGAGAGGAGGAGAAGGGGGAGGGGGGTTGGCACAAGAAACAAGGTGTCAAGCTGGACCAAAATTGACAACTAAGACCAAAGAATTTGATAGCAAACAATAGAAACAAGAAGGAAACAAATAAAATAACCAACCTAATAAAGGATAAAGAAAATCTCAATAAAAGTGCTTCTATTTGTTGTTGTTAGGTTTATGTTTCGGTTTACTGAGTTTTTGTTTCATTCATTTCTTTGCATCTAGCTTGATTCATTGCTTAATTTCAAAATCGCATTTACACATTTTCATTTCATCATGGATATGTGGTTTGGTAAACTTTCGATGTCCTTGAAATAATTAGTGGATGTATCAAGTGCTTTTGGAAATGACCCTAATGAAATTGAACTCACTCATGCTCAATCAACTCCTAATGCATGTCCTCCTCGTGATGTTGACATCATTGGAGAAGATGATGATAGCATGAACAACTTCATAAACGATTGCCTTAAAAACCTTGAGACTAATGCATCCTTTTATCGATCTATGAAACAACCAACACAACTCGAGATGTTTGGTCTTTTACATCCTAAAATAGAAACACAAGCTGAGCCTAACTTTCCTACAATAGGTGAACCTAGTTCCTCTAATCAAGAAAACATTCAACCATCACATGTTAACAAAGTAACCAACACTCCTATCAACCTAGAAGAGACATATGGAAAAGGATTCGTGATCTTAAGCAAACAAGGATGTGATACAACAAGTGAACATGCAATTCATCAACTCCTAGAGAAAATACCAACTGAATATACCAAAGGGTTAGGGTATCAAGATCCTCCTCCCGACATAAGTGTCCCCCTTCCTAAAGAACAACCAATGCCTCATAATGATGATAAAGAAGACAAGGTCATTTCAGGCCCTCCAGCTCTATATCCACCTAGAGAAGTTGGTGAATCTAGCAAGCAACAAAGGCCTTACAAACTAAAGAAATTACAATTCCCTTGTTTGTTGTCTACAACTAAAATAAATTTACAAATACTTCTAAGCCAAGGACTTCTTACACTACCACCCATGCGAAAAAATTGATTTCCAAATCCTAAGAATACAAACACATCACATTGTTAATACCATAGAATTTTTGGACATAGTACTGATGAGTGTCATGCTTTAAAACAAATATTTAAAAATTTTGATATCATAGAAATAGTACCTTAACGTATTTCCTTCTACTCCTTGTCATGTAATAGTTGTAGGATCATTACATTCTTACTATTACATGCTTTACATTCATTGCAAACCATTTCAAAATGCAAGAAGCCATTTCTCATCACCTACATCAGCTCATTTTTGTCTTGCACTCAATGGGGAAAAGAATTAGATAGCCTTCCCCTAGTTTGGCACTTTTTGTTGTCCCTTTGGCTATTTGTCTACCTTCCGTTTATATTGATTGAGATTGGGACGTGGATGACTTGCTATAGGTTTACTCGCATGCGCCTTACTAGTCTTTTGTGGTATTTTCTTTTTCATGTTATGTGTGTGATTGCATGTGCGTAATGTGATCCCTCATATTGTTATGTTTGGTTTATCTCTCTCTATGTGAAATTCCTCTATTTTTTCCTACATTCTTCTCTATGTCATCAACCTTTATCTTTTCTTTGTCTTGTGTTTTTCTTTTGGGGATGATGCAAGGCGTTAAGACATTTACGTCTCTTCCATGTTGACCTAAACAACTTTTCCTTTATCTTTTCTTTGTCGTGTGTTTTCCTTTTGGGGATGACACGAGGAGTCAAGAAATTTAGGTCTCTTCCATGTTGACCTGAAATATTTTTCTTTGATTTTGCTCTCTTTGTGTCATTCTTCCTGTTCCATCAGTATTTGGGGAATGATGACAATTCTGAGCTCTCTAAAAATATTGTAGAAAAGACATACTGACCCTGAATCTATGGATCCCTTATGTGATTTTTGTGATTTCATTTTGGGGGAAACCCCTTTTCATGACGTAGCTTCATTTGGAATCATATGACTTGACGTAGGGATTTACGAATAGGCTCTCATGTCCTCTTTATTGTTAGCATTTATCATTTTCTACTTCAAAGTAATTTCTCATAGCATGTTGTTTAACAATTTCTTTAAAGTGGGGGCATACATTGGCATTATTCTTTTTGTTTCATTGTGTACTCTTCTTCATGTGATGCGTCTTTCTCTTTGTGGTGACATTGGGTGTGATGTCCTTCAAGAGTGTGATCTCTCTTATCATATTATGTTCCTCTTAGTGGCTTGATGTGACAAACCGCATCCCCTGAGTTGTGAAGCTTCTATTCTTCAATTGGTCCTCTCTTGGAGACATTAGGCACAATTTTCCCTAAGTTAAGACCTTACATGAACTAAGAAAAACTCCTTTGAATGTACCTTACACTATTTTTCATTTACAATATATGTTATATGGCCACCTTGCATAACACACTTTTCTTTCATGTGGTGCCATCCTATTTATTCGTGGGTGTCAAGCATATGAAGCTTTGCTTGCCTCATGAATCATGTTGTCGTGTTCTATGGAACCGAATCAAAGCTATCAGGAGGTATAGCTTTGGTATGGTTAGTGTATGGGAGCCAAACTTAGGCATAACTTTCCCATAGCCACTTGCTTTTCTGTGTGAGCGCATACTGTACGCGCGCATATGTGTCTCGTTGGGGGCTCACCTAGTGGATGACATGAGGTTCCACTAGCCCTTGTGAGTGTGTGTTTGGATTGCATGGTGGACATTGTGTTCCACTTGTAAACGTTTCTTGCAAAAATAACTTAGATTTGATCCACAACATGCGAGACAAATGGTCGAAGCTTGAAACATAATATGTGGATTTACCAATTGAAGGAACATCTACATGACCAAACATGTCAAAATGAATAAGATCCAATGTATCACAAGATTTATGAGAACTCGAGTAAAATGTATTGTGGTTTTGTTTTCCATAGATGAAATGCTCATAGAGATCAAATTCAATATTATAATCGAACAACCCTTCAACAAGGTTTTTATTTTTCAAGGTACTTAGACCCTGTTCTCCAATGTGGCCAAGTATTTGGTGCCATAGCATAGTTTTCTCTATAGGTAATTTTGATTCAAAAGAAAGAGCACCCTTGGGCACCCAAAATCCATGACTATCTATTGAAGATGAAACCCTCACCTCTTCCATAGACTTGATTTTCATAGAAGTACTATTGCACTCAATAGTGCATGCATCAAGCTTATACAATGTTCCATATCTAACACCTCTAGAAATCACCATAGCACCTCTAACCATCTTGCATCCTGCATCATAAAATACTACCTACACACCTACATCTATTAGTTTTCTCACAGATAACAAATTTTGTGTTGATCTAGGAATATGCAACACACCATTAATACTTTAAATTCTACCATTAGGAAACCTGATTTTAAATTTACCACAACTAACAATATTTAAATAAGAATCATCACCCAATTACACCTTACCTCCATCAAATTCTTCATATTCAAAAAATAAATTGTAGTGTAGAAAAATGTATCCCTCTACATTTTCACACTTGTTTGGGCCCTCCCTGCTAAAATTGGGCTTCTTTATGCCTTATTTTGGTCCTATTTTGCATCCACAAGCATTATTTAATGCATCTTTCTAAGGATAATCCTGACATATATCTAATAACCAATCAGGATTTAATGATTCTGGTTTGTATGGCCCAGATTTGGTGATTTGGGACTCATACACCACCTTGGGCGTATGGGTCCCACCTAAGTTTCGAGGCCTAAACTTGAATTTGGCATTAAAATAAACATTTCTTGAATTTTTTGTCCAAATCCTGGCCTACAAGGACTCATACGCCACAACTGGCACATGAGTCATGCTTAGCTTTGACCTAATTTTGAATTCAATTCTTGGGGGGATTTTATTCTTCTAGATCTGATATCGGCTTCTACTATTGTAATTTCAAGAAATTTGGCATAAACAAGTATAAATACAAGGTTATTTCACATATTTTCTCCTAGAAAGTTGATGAAAGCATTCCTATAGCAAGTTTATGAGATCAAGAGCATTCAAGAGTGTTTATCAAGAATTTTGGAGCTACTTTCAAGATTCAAGCATCATGTCAAAGTCATCATGCATCATGTTTTTTTTTGAGCTAATATTTGTGATGTAGGTTCTTATGATTCAAGTGGGCATTCAATTCAAGATCTATAACATACAAGCAAGATTCAAGATCCACATTCATGCTAGCCATTACATACAATATTGCAGCCTTTTATTCAAGGGTTTGGTGAGTTGCAACATAGCTTATTTGTTCATTCATCATTCCTTCATTCTATTTGATTTCATTTAAAGGTTTGATTACCAAAATGGGGTTTGACCAAGGAAAACCACTATCACTAACAAAACAACATTTTTCCCTCTTTGATGTGTGATTTGTAGATTTAGGTTGAAGATCCATTGAAGAGAAAGATTGGAGAAAGTTGTCAAGATTGTCAAAGTTGTCATCTGCATTGCAAGATCATGGAAAGACATCTACAGAGCAGAATTCAGTGTTTCAGATTCAAATATTTGTTAGGAGAAGCTACAAAAGATCACTAGAGGATTCCATAATTTTAGATCAACCCTAAACTGGGACTAAATCACCACTCGTGGCATATGAGTCCTAGTATACCAAATTTCAAGCATTTTTTGTAGATCCCGGTTTAGTAGTTCCAAATTCTGGTTTCAACCTGAAACCCTAAACTGGGACTAAATCACCCCCACTAGTGTATGAGTCCTAGTGTGCATTAAAAGTCATGAGTACAGACCTTTTTTCAAGCATCTTCACATTTCTAGGTGCCCCTCTTTCCTTTCTAAGTTAGTTATTCTCATTTTCAGTTTCTTATCTTAGGTGACATAGTTAAATTTGCACATTGCATTCATCCGCTTCTTTACAAGACTTTCTTGGTGGTGAACCCCCCTTGTTGTCTTTAATCACACCCTAGGGCACCTTATTGAAGATCTCTTTCCCTACTTCCATCCCTAGATTGATATCTCTAAGGTTTCCTTGAATGAAACTTGAAGGAAATAGTTGGAGGGACTCTTAACCTCCTTTTGTGTTCCATCTCCTAAAAGGTATAGCCCCCCCTTATTTTCTAGGTTTCACCAATCTCTATTAAAGGTCATATGGAAAGATGCACCTGATTCAATTAACCATGCATCATTACCTACACAAGTTTCCAAAGTTGCAATGAATGCATCACCATCTTCCTTCTCATAATTGAATCTCTTCTTTGTCTTCTTGTTTTCTTCTTTACATTCCTTACGAATATGTCCAAGCTTACCACAGTTCTAGCAAACACCTTTGGACTTTCTAGGAGATTTGGGTTTCCCTTTGGACTTGTATTTATCACACTTCTCATTCTTCTTTTCTTTTTCCTTTGGTCTTCCACGGACATTTAAGTCCTCCTTAGCACTAATGGAAACCTTTCTCCTCATCTTTTTAGAAATAAAAGAACCCACCACATCTTCAGTCTTCAATATAACAGAAGTACTCCCAATAGCCATAACTAGAGAATCCCATGAATTAGGGAAATAAAAAAGCAAGATCTGACACTTCTCATCCTCATTCATTTTGAAATCAACTAATGCCAATTGGGGCACCAACATATTGAATACTTCTAGGTGGTTTGTAATTCGTCCACCCTCTTCCATTCTCAAGGAATACAATTTCTTCCTCAAGAAAATATTGTTCACTAAAGATTTGGCTTGATACATCTTACCAAGATTCTTCCATAGTTTATGTGCAAAGGTCTCTTCATGGATATTGATTAAAATAGTCATTCAAGCACAATCTAATTAGACTCTTGGCTTTACGGTCCATAACATCATATTGAGCAACCAAAATAGGATATGTAGGCTTTGAAACTTTCTCATCAATAGAATCCCACAGATCTTGATATATCAATAGATCGTCCATCTTCAACTTCCACATTTCAAAATTATTTCTAGAAAATTTATCCACCTCTATTCCCCCTAATGAACTTTCTATCTAAAAATTCCTTCAACAAGATCACAAAGTATCTTTTGTACAAGCTCCCACTCAAATCTAGATTAGTTCAAAAAACCCAACCCACAATTGAAACCAAAGGTGATCAGGCTCTGATACCACTTGTAAGGAAGCTAAGGTAGTGGAAAAACTTCCTACACTAATCTTGAGAGGAGGATAATTTAAACATTTTACAGATCTTTAATAGTTACAAAAACCTAAACAAAAATATCATGCATACCACAACATAGTGATTTAAGTGGGGAAAACTCTTTCGGGAGAAAAACCCCACACTCTAAAAGCCGCCCAATATATTACTCAAAAATCATAGATTACAATACTTGAAAAGAAATCTTCTCACAGAGTATCACAAACTAGAGATCCAGAGGCAACACGATCACTATCAGACTCTCAGAATACATCATAATACACATTCGTAATACAATGCCCTCATAAAATAGGGTTAAGGAACATTTTCCCAACATAATGATCATAAAGGTAAATCTATCAAGAAGAGTTATTATGTTAAAGAAGACAATGTTGTATCTAATGATGATGAATTAGACTATCTGGATGATGAAAGTGATGAATGCTTGTTCACAGATTTAAATGTTGGAACTAATTCTACTAATCCTGAAAGATGTGTGAAGGAAATTGCTCCAAAAATAGGTCACAATATTGAAGGAGCTATGTTGACTACTTTTCATACAAGAGATGAGAGAAACTACTGGATAATTGAAAATAGATGATCAAATCATATGACAGGTGATAAGAGTAAGTTTTTTAAGCTTGAAAAGTATGATGGTGGTCTTATTAAGTTTGGTGATGATACATCTACTAAGATTTGGAAAAGGTTCAATTAGTTTTGATGGAAAGCAAGACAAATGATGTTCTTTATGTCAAGGGTCTCTATCATAATCTTCTTAGTGTAGGAAAAATGTGTAGTAGAGGATACAATTTGGTGTTTAAGGATTCAATGGTTGTGAAATTAGAAAAGGAAGCTCTAGAACTTTGTTTGTAGCAAGAACAAAGATAGAAGGAAATGTTTATCAGCTCAAAGGTGGTGGTGTTAAGTGGTTTATGTCACAAATCAATGAAAGTTGGATATGGCATAGAAGAATGGGTCACATCAATTTTGATAGCCTAGTGAAGATCAATTATACTGATGTTGCGAGTGATCTGCCAAGAATTAAAGAGCCTATCAAAGTAATTTGTGAGGAGTGTTAGTTTGGAAATTAGACAAAGAAGAGGTTTGAAACTAATGAATATTCTACCATAGGACCTCTAGAGTTGGTGCATACATACCTATATGAACCTACCCAAACAAGAAGCTCTCAAGGTGACAAGTATTTTATGTTGTTAATAGATTATTATTCTAGAATGACTTGGGTGACATTTCTCAAAGAAAAATCAAAAGCTCTAGATAAGTTCAAAATATTTAAATCTATAGTTGAGAATGAAACAAAATTGAAAATTAAATTGTTTGAGGTCTAACAGAGGTGGTGATTTTACTTCAAATGATTTTAATAGTTTATGTGAGGATCATGGGATAAAGAGACATTTATCAACTTCTAGGACTCCACAGTAGAATGGAGTTGTGGAAAGGAAGAACAAGATAGTTCAGGAAGCAAGAAGAACCATGATGAAGGAAGAAAATCTATCGGATGTCTATTAGAGAGAAGTTATTCATACTGATGTATACATTCTTAACAGAGGAAAGCAAGAGTGATCAGTTCAAAGACCCCCTATGAACTATGGTATGGAAAACCTCCTACTATGAAATATTTCAGTGTTTGGAAGTAAATGTTATATCAGGAGAGATGAAGAAAACTTAGGAAAGTTTGATGCAAGATCAGATGAAGGAATCTTCCTTGGATATTATACAAAGATCAAAGCATACAAATTTTATAACAAAAGGCTGAAAAAAATTGTTAAAAGTGCAAGTGTCAAAGTGGATGAAGAGTCACACCAAAGCTCAATGTTGATTGAGGGATATGAGTCTGATGACCCCCCTTGTAGTGAAGAAGAAAAAGAAGGAAAATAGAAAGAGATGGCAGTGGAAGAAGAAGAAGCTCCAAAAAGAATCCCAAGACTCCTAAGTATGTATAGAGGAATAATTTTGAAGATCAAATAATTGGAGATAAGAGCAAAGGTGTAATGGAAAGAAGAAGAGTTGTTATGAAAGAGGAACAAGTAATTTTTTTTTACTTTCAGAGGTAGAACCTAAAATAGTAACTAAAGCATGCAAGAATTAGATTTGGATCAAATCTATGGAAGAAGAATTTAGATAGATTGAGAAGAACCAAACATGAGAGATGGTCCCAAGACCAGCAAACAAGAATGTGATAGGAACTAAATGGGTTTTCAAAAGAAAAAAATTGAATGAGGATGAAAATTTTATTAGAAACAAGGCTAGGTTCATGTGTAAGGTCTATCACAAGTGGAAGGGATATATTTTGAAGAGACTTTTGCTCTAGTGGCAAGAATGGAAGCCATTAGGATGTTTTTGGCTTTTTCATCTCATAAAATCTTCAAGGTGTATTAGATGGAAGTCAAGTCTACATTTTTGAATTGTGAGTTATAAGAAGAGGTTTACATTGAACAACTAGAAAAAAATTAGTTATCAAAATATGTTGATATGGTTTGTAAGTTGAAGAAGGCATTGTATGGGCTCAAACAGGCTCCTAGAGCTTGGTATGCAAGATTGGACAAGTACTTATTCTAGCAAGGATTCAAAAATGGTACTAAAAACATCAATCTTTACTTCAAGGTTCAGGGAGATCAAATCCCAATTGTGGTTGTGTATATTGATGACATAAGATCTTTGAAGTAAATGAGGAAATTATGTGTAAAAGGTTTGCAGGGGAGATGCAAAATGAGTTTGCATTGTCAATGTTTGGGGTGATGAATTATTCCTTGGACTACAAATCAATCAATCTAATAAAGGTATATTCATCTCATAATCAAAGTATGTCAAAGAAATGCTAAAGAAGTTTAGAATGGAGGACTCTAAACCAATATGTACTCTTATGGTTATTAGTTGTAAGTTGAGAAAAAATTATGAATCTCCTAAGACAGATTAGAGCAATTATAGATCCATGATGATGGATTGCTATATCTAACTACTACTAGACCGAATATCATGCATGTAGTATGTCTTGTGGAAAAATTTCAAAAAGATTCTAAAGAATCACATGTGGTAGCAGTCAAAAGGATATTTAGATATTTGAAGAGCACTCTAGAATATGGTCTATGGTATTCTAAGGACAATGATTTCTCTTTGAGTGCTTATATATATGTAGATTGGGAAAGTTGTGCAAATGATAGAAGAAGTAAAAGTGGAGGCAATTTCTTTCTTGGAAATAGATTGGTTTCTTGGTTAATTAAGAAGTAGGATTTAATGTCATTATCTACTATAGAGGAAAAATATATTATTGTTGCATCATGTGGCACACAAGTGTTGTAGATGAAGCAAACATTGAAAGATATCAAAGTATCATATGATGAACCTATTTCTATCTTGTGTGATAATACAAGTGATATCAATATTTTAAAAAAATTGGTAATGCATTAAAAAAAAAAGCATGTCTCTATCTGATCACTTTCTAAGAGAGAAAGTTGTTGAGAATGAAATGAAGTTGGAGTATGTTCCTACAAAGGATCAATTAGCAGACATTTTCACAAAGGCTCTTTCAAAATATACATTTGAGTATCTCAGGAAAAAGCTAGGTGTTATTACCCCTCCTTTCAACTAGGTTCATAAGTTAGTGCATCTATCTAGCTGAGCTATTCAAGATACATTCTTGGTCCTGGACTGATAGAGGCTACCTCTCAAGGGGAGTAGGTAGTGGTTTTCTTTGGTTGGTATAGTAAAGGGGAGTATATCTTGTGCCCCTAAGAGAGAGTAGTAGAGAGTGAGAAGTGGAGAGAAAGTAAATGGGAGAGAAATTAGTTTGCAGGTGTTGCTTAAAGAGAAGTTTTCAAGTGTTTCCCTTTGTCATTGATGTCAAAGGTGGAGAGAGTGATGTTTGAAAAACATAAAGAAAAGGGGAGAAGTCTAAAAAACAAAGGTAAAGGGGGAGAGAGTGAAATATGGAAAAAGAAATAAGCCTAAAATGTAAGAAATGCTCCAGTAAGGGGGAGTGTTGCTTGAGTGTTGCTTGATGTAGAGTTACTTTCATTGTTGATGGTTTTTCAAAGCTGGAGAATTTCCATCAATGAAAAAGGGGGATATTGTTGCACTATGTTGTCATTGGTGTTATCATTGATGTCAACCTCTAGTGTGGTCATGTTGAGGAGTTGTGGTTTTGAGAAAGTGTTGCAAATGTAGCAAGTTCACTTGGATTCCAAGTGCTCTTGAGAAAATTTAAATAAAGAGGGTACAAAGTGACAAAGGTGTTTTTTGTGTTATGCTCCACATTTATTCATGCTTGAAGATATTCTTGTGTAGTTTGGTGAGATGATTAGAGGTGTTTAGAGGTGTTATATCCATAGTTTCAGATTATGAATCACGCGGCAGTGGAAGATGTGTCTGACAATGTGTTGCCTATGAAGAAGGTTGTCAAGGAGAAATGGAATTACTCTACACTTCTTTGCATTAAGGTTTCTTGTCTTACAGATTTGGGAACGTTCTTGTATTGCTTGCATCTACCTTCTCCTAGAGTGTTTGGTGTTCATTTGTTCTGCAAGATTGGTTAGTGAATTATATGTATGTGGGAGTGTGGTTGGTTGCACAGGATGATAGTATTCACAGTTCCAAGTGGTTGCGACAGTGTTTTTGAATATTCTTATGATGTTGGAATATTCTAGGATGTTTGGAATGTTTCTACATGGTCCACATGATGTTTTTAGACCTAGAGAAGTGTGAATGTGGTTGGTTGTTAGTGTTAATATAGGTTTGGTCAACCTGACATGTTAGCACTAATTATGGAGGAAGTTAATTTTTTATGAAAGCATGGTGTAGCATGTTGGTGTAGATTTGGGTACTGGTTAACCCTTGATGTGGTTTTCCTTCACTTCTTTCTATCACAGAAGTTTTTGATGTCGACCTATTTGGTGGTTGCAAGTTTGAGGTACATATGTTTCATTGAGGCTGACTTGGAGAAGGTTTTTGAGGTTGCGAATGATATATATACAAGGTCAATTATTGGAGAAGTGTGTGGTATGATGTTTGGTGCAAAATTATGTGAATGTAAGTGTGTGTTGAGATGTTAGTATGATAATGAATGCTTATGGTTATCGGAAGTAGTGAGTAGAAGGTGTCTACATTTCAGAGTGCCTAAAGTTGTTGGAGGTAGTGATCTGAAGGTTGTGAATGGTGTAGAGTTGTTGTGGTGGATTTTCCTATTTCTCTGAGGTAGTGAAACTCCTTGTAATATTCTTCTTCTATTCTCTTCTATTCCAAACAATGAGTCCTTTGGGCAATGAGCCTTTCTTCTTTTTGGGCAATAAGCCCTTTCAACAGTGAGCCTTTTGTATTTAGTGTTCATATATATGTGAGTTAATCCTCACTATGGTTTTTCTCTAATTAGGGATTTCCACGTAAATCTATTGTTCTATAATGTATGGTTGTGAATGTGTTTATGTTTCATTTTCATGTGTTTACATTCATTCTAATGCTTAATAAGGCTTTGATGGTTAATGAGGGTTTGAAGTTTTTAATGTACAACTAATTCACCCCCCCCCCCCCTCTCAGTTGTCCTGTGTGTCTAAATAAATATTCCAAACTTTGAGGGTTTTAATAAATTAAGTAATTATTTTTATCTTTGTGCCAAAATAATTAGTAACTTCTAGGGAAAAAAAAATAAGTACAAGTTCAAGGGAACCACACCAAGATCTAATATCACCTTTGGATGGGTTAACATATCAAATATGGACTCAATGCATATCTAAAAGGAAGAAAAGGTGAAACCATAGAGCTTCACCCTAGGATTTCAATGATTTCTTTCCCACAACATTTCATTTAAGATTTGAGGAGCAAATGGGATTTGATGGATTTGAACAAGATATAGGACTGGATTACAACCTGAGAGGTGAGTCAACCTACCCTTGACCAAACTTGGAATGGATTTGGGAAGGAAATGAAATTATTTAACTAGGATAATGATGCAAATGACTATTTTGATGCAAAAACAACAAAATTGGAAACTCGAAGTCAAATCTTGACAGCAGTTATGGAAACAAAAGAGTATTGTGCACCTATGGTTCAAATTTGAGCCTAATTTTGGAGGGAATTGTTTCCAATGGTGACTATATTCTTGTTGACCAATTTTAGGTTTTTTTCGCAATCCTCTAGAGCTAAATCCAAGATTTCTTTTCCTTTGTATCACACTATTGGATCTTCATCGGTTGTTGATATAAGTGAGTTTTCGTATGTTGTCAAGATGTAGGGTTTGAATGCCACAATGAATAATTAACCTTCAAAATTCTCCCAATATTCTTTAAATATGAAACCTACACATTCAAAGAGAGAGGAAGGGTTGTGTTGTATAGGGGCTTTGCTAAGTCAAACCCCATGTTGGTGTTTCCACCTCCACAATGACAAAGTTGATGAAAGAGAGATTATCCTTTGACAAATAGAGGCTAAATGAAAAATGAATGATGAATCAACATTGGACTACAACTCACCACTCAAAAATGGTTCCTTGAAGGACTAAATTCATGCACATCTCCTCAAGGCTTGATTGTTGTTTGGCTTGATTTTCTTTGAAAGTCTACAAGGGTTAGATCTCACAAACTAAATGATAACATAAACATGAATGGACTTACATGAAAACATGATGAATGTTTGACATGATGCTTGACTAAAAATAATGCTACAATAATTCTCATAAATTTGATCTTGATTACCTTTGGTGAATCTATTTCTTAAACAAGTAGTAAGCATTCCTACGGAAAGCAACAACAAGAGGTTTTTGATTATGGAAAAAACAAGTTTTAAAGGAGGCAACAACAAGAGGTTGACCATGATACTACACCAAATTTTTTCACCAAATAGAAGAATGGCCAAAGCTAAACCCATGTCGAAGAGACACATCCTTCCAGCTCAAGAATTTATTAACTTGTTGCCAAGCCTCCTATATGAATTGGAGAGGAGATGAATCTTTTAAATGAAAGAATGGAGCATGATGGATTTTATCAATCCGTCTAACAGCCTACCATTTCCCCTTGATAGTAGCAAGAATAATGCAGTTATGAATTGTACCGTAGAAAAAAGGAAACTTGCTTGATTTGGGGAACAATTGATGATAAATTGGACTTAATGAGGCCTTGATTCAGTGTTGCGAGGTGTTTTACACATCCACACTAGGTCTTGGACCCTTGTAAACTAAATAAAATACATCTAACAATATCTTGTAAACGTGTTGTAAAGTGTTGTAAACGACTTTCACACCTCTCTAGACTTAATAAACCCATTTTCCCTTAATTCAACATTATAAAATGTATTTAATAGCACTATTATACTAATCTATAAGGCTTGTAAACTAAGCTTAACTTTAACCTAGTGTTGTAATATGTTTTACACATTCACATTAGATCTTGTGCCTTTCTAGGTTGTGTGGACCTCATTTTAGTGTTGTAAAGTGTATTTAATCACACTTTCACATTGAATTTTGTGTCCCAAGCCCTAATTGACCTTTACATCATCATTAATAAGCCCCTATGACCCCATATTGTGCATCCCGATGAATAAATTGATCAAATAACTGACTAATTCATCATATAAACCTAATTTTCTTATCTCCCAACAACCCAGCTAGCAAATGGGCACCATTTGGGCCATTTTTTACTTTTGAGTGGGAAAAATTAGGTTTTAAGTTTAATTTTTCTTCATGTCAGCCTTAGGGATCCAATTTACAAGCTAATAAGGTGAATTACCTATAAAATCAAGTCTATAAACCCTAATTGACAATCTTTGAACTCATTTCACAACTCATTCATCATTTTTCTTCCACTTCAAGTCAAGCAAGTTAGGGTTTTATCACTCTAAGTCATCAAGAAAGCTTCCAAAGACATTCAAGCGTAGAATCTTCCTCCATTTCTATAGAAATTCAAGATCAAACATCATGCAAAGTAATAACTCCATTGTTTAATGCTTCATTGCATTCTTCCATCATTTTGGTTTGATTACCTACAAAGGGGTTTGACCAATGCAAACCCCCATGCCCTAACATCCAACATCTCTCCTTCTCTTCTTGTGTGTTTGCAAATTTAGGCATCTTGGAGGCTTCAAAATCATTGGAGATCAATTTGAAAAGTTGTTGAATACATCTCCTTGTTGAATAAGGAAGAATATCAACAAAAAGTCATTTTCAGGTTCAGAAATCAGACTTTCAGAAGCGGACACCTATCAAGAATTGAAGAGTAGACTGAGGGCTTCAATTTCCACCTTTGGATTTTCAGAAATTCAAAAGTGGACCAATTCACCATGGATGGTGAATGAGTCCTACTAGTAGGCTTGATTTTGGTTTTCTGCATTTTTGGATACCCATTTGTCTGAAACAAGCTCTGGAACAATTTCCCAGATCTGGAACTAATTCGCCCAGAATGGCAAATGAGTCCCTCCAGGCCTAAAAATTAGAATCAACAACATTTCAAAAGTCATTTCTAGTCTCCAACAAGATTTCAGGTACACACATTTAGTTTCATCCATTTGTGTTATAGTTTGCATTCATTTCTAGGTGTTTTTGCATATCACAATGTGTTTTCCAACAAGTTGCATTTCAATAGTTTTCACTTAATGATTAATAGCTTTTATCAGTTATTTGCATTTATTTTATCTCATCTAGGCACATTTCATTCATATTTCCATTATACTTGCATTATTTTTAGTGAACCACCTAGATTTTGGTGTGGGGTCTATCTCTTTCCTTTAGGTGAAAGACCCTAATTGAGCAAAAGAATCATAGCATTTCACACCCTTAAAATAATTGGTTCATGAACCAACTATTTCTATAGTTCATCTCCAAACATTTAACTCTAACAATCCATTTGTTAGCTAAACAAATCCCTTGTGTCTTGGGGTCTAAGAGGCCAAGACCACCTTTAACTTTGGGTTGAATGCAATGAAACCAGGTAGTAGGTTTATATCTATCTTTTCCTTCCCAAATTGACCACAAGAATTAGTGAATGACTTTATTAAGATCTTCATAACCTTTCTTTGAAGGCATCCAAAAAGAAGAGTAGTATATATGAGATGTAAGAAAAACCTAATTCACCACTTGAATCTTACCAAAAAGAGACAAAAATTTATTTCCCCAAGTCCAAAGTTTATTTTTTAACTTGATTAGGAACTAATTCCACATATCAAAAAGGGTGACTCCCAACCCAAAAGGAATACCAAGTGATTTTTCCATGTTTGATATGTTTTCATTCCTTAGGAATCCAAGGTGGCACCAGATCAAGCTAAACCATAAGAAATTCAATCTTATGGTGAGCTAATTTTAAACTAGAAGTAGCACAATATAAATTTAAAGCCCTTAAAAAATTATTAATTTCTTTATTTGATTTTTTGAAGAAAAAGAAATTGTCATTAGCAAAAAGTGAATTAATCATGCATTAAAGGGAATGGAGATTCCATTTATCAAGTTCATTTGATTATATTTTTGCAAGAGATAGTTCAAAGCAATTGAAGTGATAACATAAAGGAATGCAACAAGCAGACACCCCCACCGAATAGAACGTTGCAAGGGGAAAGTATTAGTCAAGGGGTTGTTAATAACCAACTGTGCATTGGCATATTTGAATAGAATTTGAATGTGTTTACAAATATTGGATCCAAAACCCAACCACTAAAGCATCTTCAGAGTAAAGCTCTAGCGCATTCTATTGTAAGCTTTATCAAATTCCAACTTTACCAGCAATGCATTTTGTCTTGATTGTTAGGCCCATTCACTAGTTTCCCAAGCCAAAATTAAGTTATCAAGTATAAATCTACCCCCTAGAAATCCAGTTTGTTCAAGTTTGACAATCCCTTTAACCATTGGCTTTATCCTTATAGCTAAGGCTTTGGCAATGAATTTGTAAGTATTAAGTAGCCTAATAGGACACCAACCTGAAATAGAATCTTCATTTTTTCCCTTTGGAAGAATCTTAATCATTCCTTTGTTAATAGTAGCCCTAAAGAACCATGTTCCAAAGCTTCCAAATATAATAGGTAGAAATCCTCCTTAATGTGTGGCCACATTAATTGGTAAATTTCAACTGAGAGCCCATCAAACCCAAGACTTTTGTTGGGAGCCATTCAAAACACATGTTCAAGATCTTCAATTGATAGCTCCTGATCTAAAAATTGACTTTATTCAAAATCCACCTTAATGGGAATGTGCTCTTTAATTGTCTCTTCTAAAATACTTTGGATATATTGCCAATGATTATCTTCTCTGAAAATATTCACATTGAAATTTTCAAACAAAGATTTCAACTCTTCAAAAATTTTATGAAGGTGTCCATTTTCATCTAGAATAACTCCAATATATAATCCTTATGTTTATAGTTTAAAAATTTAAAGAAATACTTGGAGCCTCTATTACCTTCTTTAATCCAATGCAATCTAGCTCTAATTTTACCTCCTTGACCTTTATAAATATTGAGTATATGGATTTGGGCCTCAATAGAGGCTATAGAAGTTTGTATGTTGATATTATTAGGATTGGAAGTCAACAAATTTTTGATGTATTTCAGCTTCCCCTATCAAGATTTTTCTTTATGTTTCCTTTTCCAAGCAAGTCTTTTACCAAAGGAGTGTAAGAACTCAACAAATTGCAAAATAGCAAAGTGCCACCATTCTCTATAAGATTCCCCTTCTTTTGGTTTATGCATAGAGTTCCAAACACCTACAAAAGCAACACCACAAGAGGGACTTTTTAGGAGATAATTATTAAGCTTATAGGATAAATTATACTCTAGATGACTAGCTTCATACCCAAAAATAGAGCAAAGGATGGGAAAATGATCTAAAAGTGTTGTAGTGTAATCAACTTTAACCTGAATGTCAAAAGCTTCTTGCACTAACTTCAGATTAGGAGACACATATAACCTATTAGCCATGTTAATTTTTGTATCATCTCCAAATCTACAGTTAGACCAGGTATACCGGTTATAGAAATGACATGAGTAATTATTGTGAATATGATCTATCACCCCAACAGTGTTATGATAATTCACACATTTATCAAATTCTTCAGTACTTAAGTTAACATGACTACTCCAACTTTGATCTATGGAGTATTCAACCATATTAAATTTACCTCCAACAACCCAAGCTGCATTAGGTAAATTATTGGCCATCCAATCTCAAAGTAAACACCTTTCTATTATATTATTAGGAGCATAAACTGAACAAAAACCAATTGGTTGTCCATTGATAAACACCAAGACCCACACACAATTATGTGAGGGATCCTCCCCCTTATCAATGATAAATTTATAAATCCATGAAGACACACCTACAACATCCCCCCTCGACCCTCTATATGTGATGTATGGAGAAAAAAAGCATCTCTCCATACATTACATAGAGAAGACACAAGACACAGACTATTGATCTTGACCTCCTAGAGAAAAAGAATATCGGGTTTCCACTTATTGATTATCTCCTTAATCCCATATTTGCAATTGGGGAGAGAAATCCCACTAAAATTCCATGACAAAGTTTTGAAATTCATGGTTGAGATTTATCAAAAAGCATTTCTTCTTGTGGAAATACATCAAAATGGTTAACAAGAGAAATGGAATGATTAGAATGATTGGAATCTTTTGTAATAGTTGAGGGGAATCTTGATCTTTGCCTCCCAGCAGGAGGAGGAGACAAAGAAGTGTTGTCAAGAGGCCTAAAAGAGGAATGAGAACTTACAAAGGGGTAGCTTTGAGAGGCCAAATGACTATTTTGAACCACAGTAGAAGTGGACATCATATAGGCATTATTAGTGTTACTTTGTCCAAACGAAGGAAGATTAACCTACTTTTGAGAAAGAGTAATTTTTGAAGGTATTAATTGTTGGGGAAAAGTTTGCAAATATTATGTGTTGAGTATGGTAGGAACTTGTGGCTGAATAGTTTTATTAAGTCTAGCAGGACAATCTCTTATCAAATTACCATCTTATCGATAATAGAAACAAACATTAGGTTTGTTTAAATAGACTAGAGGATAATAAAACTCAAACCCTAGACTAATTAGCTTATTATTCTCAAGAATTTGATTATTTAAATTCATCTCAACACAAACTCTAGGATGAACCCTTAAGCTGGAAAATTTATCTGAGTTGTTTTTGCACCAAATAACTCTTCTTGAGTTGTGAAATAATATCTCTTAGAAATGGTTTGAAAGTAACGTTTAAAAATGGTGGCTCAACCCACATAGGATAGAAGGATTTTGAGGGCCCTTTAGGGTGGAAATCAAGAGTCTGGGCTTGCAAATAACAATCTTAGCCACAAATGACCCATGGACCCCATATTGCAACATAGCCTAAGCATGTTCATTAGTCTTGAACTTACAAGACACATAACCCTTGTCGAGTCCTCTCAGGGCCTCAATTTCCCAACCCCTGTTTTCCCAAAGAAATTTGGCCCATTTGTAAAAGTTTATTTTAGATGGTATGCCTCTTTTAAAAAAAATAATGTCACAATCATCAATGTAGTCAATCACTTCATCAGGGAACATAAATTCTACAGTTTTACCTATATCCTCATTGCATTCCATTGAGTGATCCACTTTGTTAGCCTTATCTTCTTTGCTTTGGATTGCAAGGTGATGAAGGGTTTCTTCATTTATTTCTCCATTATCAAGGGTTCCATTAGAGTTTTCCATTCCATTCTCATAACCCTTTGAAACACTTCTGTTCATTTCCTCCGATGAGATTTGTCCAGCTCACCTTTGTTTGAATCCTCACCAACATATTGAGCCTCCAACTTCAATCTCATCTTCCCTAATGTTTGCATCCCAAGACCAACTTAAATTAGTGTTTGATGGCCAGGAATTACTAAGCAGAAGGGGTTCCAACGCAACAACCGCTAACCCCTCGCACCTATTCCTCCTCGTGTCCACTCTATTTAGCAATGTCCCTCAACATGTTTAAAATTCCTGATTGAATCGAGTCCTCCTTTGCAACTCTTCTTTCAAATATTATTGTGTCTTATTTAACGATGATAGGGGAAAACCCCCAATTGTCGCCCATGATTCAATTGTTGTTTACTCCTTGTTCACCTGACCCCAATAACCGTTTACATTTTAGTCATTACATTGTTTTAATTATGCCAATAAAAATTTACAAATGACACCAATATATGTTCACTACTAAATGTGTAGTTGACCAAAAAAAATAAAACACATTGAAAACTATTGTAAACACCTTTTTAACTATTGAAAACACCTTAAATTTTTGTGGGTTTTTATTGGTTCTCTAATGAACGGGTACTGGTGAAGTGGTAAAGATGTAGGGGACAAAGGTTTAAAAACACCCTTTTTGAGCACCTTTCACTTTATGGGTTCCACAAGGTGCATTTTAAATACCCAGAAGCCAAATTTTTCTTTGTAAGGTCCTAACTCGCTTACGAAGAAGCCCAAAAAAAAAATTGAATTTATCAAACTTATTTTGCACTCTGTACAAATGCACGAAGTTAGACCTGGCGGCTACTAGTATGTTTCCCCTAGTCTGTGGATTTGTTGGGATCCCGATGCTCTATTAGGGTTCATTATCGAGTTAGGGTTCTTCCATTACTGCTTAGTGAATAGTAGCTTTTCAAAGTTTATGTATTGTGTGATATGTCTATTTGCTATCATAAACGATGAAAAGCTACTACAACCTATAAACAATGAAATTGAGTGAAATTTTAGCGAACTTAGTAAAATTGAGAAACCAAGTTATGTCTTTGTGGTGATTAGAATCATCTAAAAATTGAATATGAAATTAAAGGATCATTTAAGAATATTTATTGTGAATAGCAAGGTGAGATATCCAATTGTAACAATATGTAGTGGGATCTATAATGACTAGAAATCTCTAAACAAACAAAGTGAAAGAAAAATATTTTTGGTTGATGAAAGATTTCTCACACCTTGGGATGCTCATATAACACATATTGACCTATAATCCTTTGCCAATTGGATCTATGTACCCTATTTTTATAATATATGATGGTATATCATTGGTCCATTAATTTATATAAGGGAGAGGGGCCCATAATGGAGCAGGGTCCAATAGTAGGGATAGAAGTAGTCCACAATGGACCCCATAGTGGAGCACTTTAATATCCAATTGCAAAACACTTTTTATCCATCAAGTACACAAAGTGACAAATCATGTGATGCCACATCAGCGCACCAGTAAAACATGACTTAGTGCACCACTATCGGTCTCACTTTTTTTTGGGCCTTTTTGGATACCTCAACAAAAAGCATGTTGATGTGGCATCATATTTGATGAAGTGGCCCTAAAACGAAATATAGAAGCACACTAGTTGCCAAATAAACTATTGTAGGAATTGGGAGTGATTTGAAATTTTCACATAGGATTTTGAGAAAAATGAAGTTAGGGTGCTCCACTATGGGCCACTCTCCCCTATGTGTGTCTTCAAAATTACATGATTATATTGCTTTTTAAGATATAATTACTTCCAACATTATTTTCATGAAGCTTAAATGATTATGCACTTGCTTAGTTTTATTCTTTACCTTGTGTTTATATTTCTTCTTGCTTATCCAATGTTATTGTAGATCATTTCTAGCACAAAATTGAGCACTTAACACAATGTAAACAAGAAGAAATTGAAACAATTAAAAAGTAAGCACTTTAATTTAGAATTATGATAGTTAAAAGGAGTTTCTAACTATTAAAGAATGATCTTTAAAGTTTATTTTGTCAATTTACTTTGCCTCCAATGGTCAAAGAAAAATTTAATTTTAATACTCATAATTTATTTTTGAAGTTGTATGTTAATGAATGTCAATGTGATTGTGCCTTCTTAGAAACAATGTATACAATATAGTGTCACTTGTACTTCTCATTCCTATGAGTTGTAATCAAAGTTGAGTTTAACAAATAGGATCAATGAAGATGGATCTAATGTCTTTTTCTTTGTATGGATAATCATAGATGAAAGTAATAGAATAATAGTATTATTATCTTTTTTTATCTTATTTATGTTTTTTTTGGTTGATGAAAGATTTCTCTTACACCTTGGGATGCTCCTATAACACATATTGACCTATAATCCTTTGCCAATTGGATCTATGTATCCTATTTTTATAATATATGATGGTATCTCATTGGTCCATTAATTGATATGTGTGCCTTCAAAATTACATGATTATATTACTTTTTAAGGTATAATTACTTCCAACATTATTTTCATGAAGCTTAAATGATTATGCATTTGCTAAGTTTTATTCTTTACCTTGTGTTTATATTTCTTATTACTTATCCAATGTTATTGTAGATCATTTCTAGCACAAAATTGAGCACTTAACACAATGTAAACAAGAAGAAATTGAAACAATTAGAAATTAATTACTCCAATTTAGAATTATGATAGTTCAAAGGAGTTTCTAACTACTAAACAATGAGCTTTAAAGTTTATTTTATCAATTTACTCTGTTTCCAATGGTCAATTTTTTTTTAATTTTAATACTCATAATTTATTTTCGAAGTTGTATGTAATGTATGTTAATGTCATTGTGCCTTTTTAGAAAAAATGTATACAACATAATGTCACTTTTACTTCTCATTCCTATGTGTTGTAATCAAAGTTGAGTCTAACAAATGGGATCAATGATGGATCTAATTTTTTTTATTTGTATAGATAATCATAGATGAAAGTAATAGAATAATAGTATTATTATCATTTTTTATCTTGTTATAAATTGCAAGGGTGGGGCTTGTGAATTCTAGAATATAAGACTTCTCTTGAGGTGGGGTAGTTATATCTTTGAAGATTTTATAGTAATTTATATTTATATATTATGTACATATATTATATATAAATAGGCAAATATATAACTAATATACATATTTTATACATTTATATGTATAAATGTATGTATATTTAAAAATAATCTTAAAACTAATGAAATTATTTGATACTCAATAAAAATTACAAAATAACAATTCCTAATAAATAACTCTATAAAAGACATAGTTGAATTTAAAATATGAGATAGATATATAGGATAGTTGTTTGACTCTCAATAAAATTACAAGAAATAATTTTTTATCAAATAATTTCATGAAAATAGAAGTTGAATTCAAAAGAATTATAAGAAATCAATTCTTACCAAATAACTCTATAATGAAATAAGATTGAATTCAAAACTTTAATAAAATGGTTAAAATGACTATACATTATATCTAAAAAATCAATTCTTATCAAATAATTTTGTTAAAAAATAATATTAAAATCAAAATTTAAATGAAATTGTCATACACCATGTTAAAAAATCAATTCTTACCAAAATAATTCTATAAGATTAAGTTCAAGCTTTCCATGAATATAATTCGTAGTTTGGTGGGGTCAGCGGTTGTTTTGTTGTTTTGGTAAAGGGAGTTTTCAGTTTCATTTCATGGGTCCCATAGACGGACTGGTCTATACATAATTAATATCATTCATTCATTCATTCAATGAACACACCTCCTCCCATACAATTAAAAATAAAGAAAAAAGAAAAAATGATCTCCATCCCTCTTTTTTAAGACCAAACCAAAAGAAAATGCGTAACGCAATACCTACCAAAGTGGAGATGTTTCTTATCTTGTAGAAAGCAAAACAAAAACAAATACTGAAACTGAAAGTCCAATTTCTGATTGAATACTTCTAATCTCACTCGGCCGCCCGTTAAAGACTCTTTTTTGGAATACTTATATATAAATATGGAAGAGGCAAATCTCTGTCTATGCCTAAACCATGGATGACAGCAAATTTCCGAATGTAAACGAGGTGTATGGCGCAGTGTCCAAAGATTACGCGGCGTTCAGACCCCGCTATCCCTCTCAGCTTTTCTCCTTCCTTTCTTCCCTCACTCCACAACATGATCTCGCCTGGGATGTCGGCACCGGCACTGGCCAAGCCGCCGTTGGGGTAAGTTATTTAACATATCTCTGACACACCTCTTCTGTCTTATCACAGACTGTTCTCTGATGAGAGTTCTCTGTTGTAAAGCAGTTATCAAAGTTTTACAAGAAAGTGGTGGCCACAGACACAAGTGACCAGCAGATTCAACACGCAGAGCACCGACCCAACATAACCTACGCCGTGACGGCGCCGTCAATGACCGACCAAGAACTGCACTCCATCGTCGGCCCCGATTCCTCCGTCGACCTCGTCACCGTCGCCACGGCCATCCACTGGTTTGACTTGGATAAATTTTACCCGCAGGTAAAGCGTGTGTTGAAGAAGCCCGGCGGCGTGATTGCCGCGTGGGCGTACTGGAAGCCCAGAGTCGATCCAGCAGTGGACGCCGTTTATGAGCGGTATTTTCTCAGAACTTATCCGCTTTTCGATCCGGTTGTGAAAGTGGTGCTGGAGGAGTATGAGACTTTGCCATTTCCGTTCGAACAAGTGCAGGCAATAAAAGTGGAGATAGAAGAGCAGAGGACGTTTGATCAGTATTTGGGAAATTTGAGAACGGGGTCTGCTTTGGTGGGCAGGGAAGATATTATAAACGAGTTTAGAGCAGACTTCGAGGCGGCGTGGGGTGCTCCGCTAGATGTGCCCAAAACTGTGAAGTTTCCCCTCTGCTTTAAGATTGGTAAGGTTTGAAACAAAGCGAAGATTCTGTTAGTAGTACATAGTAGATGGTCCACAGGTAACCCGTGAGCTTTACTAAGTTTGTTTTAGTAAGTTTTTAAGATCATATCATGTTAAACCTATGGTCTAGTGATTTCCCTTTGGACACTATCAGGATTTAAATATGACAGTGACAGTCATATGGATGTCTACCAAGTCTTTTCTGAAATCATAATAAAGGGTGGTACAAAGTTTCTTTTTATTGGCAGTGCGTGTATAATTTTGAAGATTCTTTGTAAGGCATTCTGTAAAAAATACACAATAAAATATGGTCCAAAGATTTTTTAATTTGGGTGCATGATTTGGTAAACTCTAAGTCAGTCAAATTTTTTAATAAATAAAAAAACATGACAATATTATTTTTTTCTTTTTAAATCATACTTAAATCTGTTTAATAATATAGTGTTTATTGTTAAATTTTATAGTTTACTCTATCAAGTATTTGTTAACCAACATTTTTATTCAAAATCCACCTAATTATAGAGTATTTTGTCACCAACATTTTCATGCAAATTCTACATAATTATAGATTAAGGATACAAACCTCTACTTCTTTTTATTATTATAAATAAATTATATGTTAATCTATTAAAAGTTAGTGTAGGAGGTGGGTGGGCAATTAAATTTTCTTAATGTCTTAAGATTTGTATAGATATCTTAATTGTATTCATTTAAAAGATATTGAATTTTTTTTTTTTTTTTTTATGAATAGATATTTATATTAACTATAAAATTCTTTTTAAATATTCTATATCACAAAAAAAAGGTGTATGGACCCTTTTTTAGCTTTAGGTTAGTCCCCACTGTCAATCCTTGTATCTTGCTATTGGCCAATTTCAAGCAGGTGCCTAATTTCGTTTAATGCATTTCATCTTCCCTAAATAGAATGATTTTGATGAACATTTCAACTCCACAAGGCATAAAAGGTCACAAATTCTTTATACTTAGGCTTTACATAAATTTGATGTTCAACTAAACATGATTTCTTTATCAAAAAATGTGTTGTTACCTTCAACTTCCTCACAAAGCATTAAAAAAATTGCTAACAAGTCACCTTTGTGGAAATTCAATATCCCTCTAAACTATGTATTAAACTTCAACTTGAATATGGTTTTTCAAGGAATTTTTTTATAACTTCCATGCAAAATATTTAGAGAGCTCACTAGATTGGAGGATTCCCAACATGTACTGTTAAAATAACTTTTGTAAAATCAACTTATTGCTCCACCTTTGTCAAACACATAAAAATATTTAGAGATACACACTAGACCACATTTCAAGGATAGTTATTTATTAGAGTACTATTTGACCCAAAAGCTAATTAAACACTTTGATATGCCATATTATTTTACTCAAAATATCCCTAGTCCATTCCTCATTACATTGTTACTCCTAGACTAGATTGTACTAAGGATTATGTTTCCTAGATCAAATCATGGATGCTATTTCATACCTCTTGAAATTTTAATTTAATTGTTTCCCTACCAAATCTTCTATAATATGATTGTTTCCCATTGAACAATACATCAAAGTTTGCAAATTATATGTCTAGGGCTTGTATTTAAAAGGCAAAACCTAGGCTATTTTAATCAAGAGCATCATTAGGAAGAAATTTATTTGACAACTTGGAGCAACACACTTGAAAGATTTAGCTAGCAATTACTCTATCAAGACATTAGCACTAAATTACATTGTCAACCTATTCTACTATTTTTAACTTAGTTTTGGAGCTTGACTACTAGTAAGGAAGTAAATCTACTATTGAAACAAATCCCAATAGTGCTTATTACCACCACCTAGTTTTCTTCAAAGTATATATACATTAGTGAACCTTGTTTGGAGGTATCTATAATGAAATAACTTGCACAATAGAAGAATTTGATATGAAATATGTTGTAAATACTTGATAATAACTAAGAATAACAACCCACTTCGAGGGGGGAAACCTCCAAATATCTCCAATGAGAGCACAATTCATAATATGATGATGAAATAAACTCATAACCTCCTATATATACCTACTTATGCCTAGGATATCACCCAAGCTGACTTAGATAACCCTATATAATCCCTAGGCTGACCTAAATAACTAAATATCAATATAATAATGATAATACATGGCTTAATTAAGAGTTGAGACAACCACAAGCTAGCTATTCATAACCCAATGTACACCAATATTAAGGGTGTGGCAGTATCAAAGGCCCATTTCTTCTCACAAAAGGATTGCACCACCATAATAGAATTATGTCACGTAGACTAAATCAGACTAGCATAATTGTGTCCCACATATCCAAAATATTAGCTCTCTAATAAAAAATCTAGTATCAATTCTCAATTTACACCTCTATCACAATGTCAAAGTCAACAGAAATCTATATACCATATTGATTTCAAAGTAAGGCCCAGTCCATCTCAATTTTATTTAGACACATATTTATATACAATTTAAACTAGGTTACTCTAGTCTATCAATCAAACTTAGCTCTTAATATTTCTAAGGTTTTAAAATCTCTTTAATTTAAAAACCATAAATTTTTGTAAGAGGTGCTTATTTTTTATAGAAAATAAATACAACCTAATAAGGATATTTAATAAAGAGGGATGGAGAATAATGACAAGCGTTATGTATGAGGGTAATTAATGTGTGGGAGGGAGAAGAAATTATGGTTTTGATGGGAATGCAATGATCATCAATTAAGATGAGAGGATCAAGTAGTGAATTCCAAACAAATAAATAATTTGAAATGTAAGTGACAAGGTTTAATGCAATGGTATGAAGGATTAAAAAATATTTGGCTCTAACTCTTCAATCGATGGTTTTTTTTAATATTTTTAAAGGTGGTATGCTATAGGGAGGAAATGGCTTCATCCTCTACTAGTGGCATGAAGAAGTGGAAAGAGGTAGAAAATGTAATAGAGCTATTGACAACATCCAAAGAAAGAAGAACCATACGAGAGGGGAAGATATGGGAGGAAATTTCATAAAGTATCTAGAAAGGCAAATAACCAATCCTAAATCTAGATTGTGGGTGATTCAAATCTAGGAGTTGGCAAAAGAGATTGATGGCTCACCATGTGTAGAAATCAACCCATATCAATTGGTGGATAGGTGAAATGTCTTTGACATTGCACAATCCTTGAGAAATGCAATAATGCTATCAATGGTTTTGTGCATATATTTTCTACATGAGGATAATGCTAGAGTAGAACAAAAAATGGAGGCATATATCAACTACGACAAGATATGTTATCTACATCAAACTGTTATAGAGTTGGCCTATAAACTTAAGGTAAAAAACTTTTTTGATGATGTCAATTTTTTAATATATTATTTATTATGAGGAGTCTAGATATGGTATTGAAGAAATTCTTCCACCTATCAATGATAAGATATTCTAAAAAGGTGTTAATGGGTTTGGAAATAATAGGGGGCCTATGTAATTTTCATCCATGTGCTTGATGTTTTTAATAGAGCAACTTGAAACTAGTCGAGAGATGGCCAAGATAATTCACCCTATCTCTCATATGGATAAATGGTCTAGTGGGGAAAATATGTGTAGTTTTTTATTATTATTGTGGACAATCATAGATTAATGGTAGCAATAATAGAATAATAATATTATTACTTTTTTTCGTCTTGCTATAAATTGCAAGGGTGGGGCTTGTGAATTCTAGAATATGAGACTAGTCTCAAGGTGGGTAGTTATATCTTTGAAGATTTGATCTAGTAATACCACTTTTTATTAATTGATCTAGTAAATTGATTAGTTACTAAATTTGATTGCTTCAAAATATTTTTTATAACAACTCAAAATATTTTTCTTGAGTTAATTTAGTAATATAATATACATATGTGTATATATTACATAAATAATATAATTTATATTTATATATTATGTACATATATTATATATCATACACTATATTATATAAAATACATAAAATAAATAAGTAATATACATATTTTATATGTCTAAATGTATAAATGTATGTATATATTTAAAAAGAATCTTAAAACTAATAAAATTATTTGATTCTCAATAAAAATTACAAAAGATCAATTCCTAATAAATAACTCTATAAAAGACAAAATTGTAAAAAATTATATATATATATATATAGTCGTTTGACTTTCAATAAAATTATAAGAAATTATTTTTTATCAAATAATTTCATAAAAATGAGGTTCAATTCAAAAGAATTAGAAGAAATCAATTCTTAACAAATAACTCCAATAAAAAAAGATTAAATTCAAAAAGTGAAATTGACAAAATGCACACGTCTCATCATTAAGAAATCAATTCTTAGCACATAACTCTATAAAGAAATAAGATTAAATTCAAATTTTAAATAAAATGATCAATGCATTATCTGTAAGAAAACAAATCTGACCAAATAACTCCATTAAAATATAAGAGTAAATTCAAATTTACTTGAACAAAAAGGTAGGACTACACACCAACATCCATCTTCTTTTAACACCAGACCAAAGAAAACAAGTATAAGACAATACCTACCAAAGAGGAAGTTCCGTATCTTGTAGGAAACAAAAACAAACACTAAAACTGAAAGTTGAATATTTTATTACAGTTCCTTAAGAAGCAAAGCTCTGTGTAAACCTAAATCATGGATGGCAGCAAGTTTCCGAATGGAAAAGAGGTGTTATTAAGTGTGTTATTACATGCTAAACATATGGTTTAGTGATATCCCTTTGGGTACTATCAGGATTTAAATATGACAGTGACAGACACGTGGCTGTCTATAAAGTCTTCTGTGGAATCATAATGAAGGGTTGTGCAAGTTTCTTTTTTATTTTTATCGGCTGTGGATGTATAATTTGGAGGACTATTTATGAGTTAAATAATGGTATTAGTTTTTATTTTATTTTAACACATTGTAAAATTGGGTGCATCAGGGAAAAAAGAAATTGCAAGTTAAATCAATTTTTTTTTTAATAAACAAAAAACAACAGGACAATAATATCTTTTTTAAAATCACACTTAAATTCATCTAATAATAATTTATTGTTAAACTACATCATTTATTCTATCAAATGTTTTGTCATCAATACTTCATTCAAAATTCACATAATTATTGATCAATGATGCATAACTTCTACTTATTTTTTATTATGATAAATAAATTATATGTTAATCTATTAAAAGTTATAGTAAGAGGTGCACAATTAAAATTTTCTCTATGTCTTAAGATTCGTATACATATCATTAAATGTATATACTTAAAAGATATTGAATTTTTTTATAAATAGATATTTATATTGACTATAAAATTCTTTTTAAATATCTTATATGATGAAAAAAAAGTGGGTAGAGGAAGCACACCCTAAAATTTAAGCAAAATAAGGAAACCATTTTTAGCTTTAGGTTAGTCCCTAGAGTCAATCCTCATATCTTTCTCTTTGGCCAATTTTGATGAGGTGCCTAAGTTCTATGATGGATTTTATCTTCCCTGAATAGAATGATCAAAATCATCCTAACTCCCTTTTGGAAGTTTGTTAAAATATCACAAAGTAGGGAAGAAATCAATTATGGAGTTTACCATTTCAATTGCACATTTTGGAGCTTCACCTGTATGATTTTGATGAACATATGAGCTCCTCAAGGCATAAAAGGTCTTGAATGCTTTATACTTAGCCTTTACATAAGTTTGATGTTAAATTGAACATGATTTCCTTATCAAAAAATGTGTTCTTACCTACAACTTCCTCTCAAAGCATTAAAGAAATTGCTAAAAAGCATCTTTGTGGAAATTTGATATCCATTTAAACTATGTATTAAACTTCAACTTGAATATGGTTTTCTAAGGAAAATTTTTAGAACTTCCTTGTCGAACTTCCATAGCAAACTAGACATTGAAGTAAACATTAGAGTTCAAATTCAATTGCACTTGAAGGTCAATTTTCCACCAAAGGTAATATAGAGAAGAGTGTTTTGGACTCTAGGAAGTTTACATGCAGAAGTGCATATCACATATGAATTTTTATGTTTATCTTACCTTTACTTGCATACCAATATTTTTTTGCAAGAGTGAGCTCTATGGAAGCCTTAATTGCTCACCTACTAACCTCATACAATAAATACTAATCGAAGTTTCCATTAACTCCAAGATTATAAATTCGATCTTATGGATTAAATCAACACATAAACATCATTTGAGTGTAAAAATTAAAAGCTCTACAAGTTCTAGGGATGAACAAAGAAAAAGTGCATGCAACTGCCATTGCTACAATATAAAGTATAGAAAGGAAAAAAAGGAGGAAGGAAATGAATTCAATTACACAATGAATTTGTGTGAAAATTCTCAGGTTAAAATTGTTGCAAACGTGTTGTCAGTGTGTTGTCATTGATGTCAACTCATGTTGCTATTGCAAATGCACCAATCTCTAATAAAGAATTGTGATGATGTTGATTTGTATCATCTATACGTAGTTGTACCTTATCTTTTGAAGTTCATGCACCCTATCTTCTGAATTTCATGGATTGATAAGTAATGTATTGTTACATACATCTTCGAATGAATTTTTTTACTTGGGATATGTAGAGAAATGTATAAGTCTTCAAATTGTCAAAGGCACAAAGAATGGCTCTTCAAAAGCTCAATTAGTTGCTTTGCATTTCTTTGTAGATGATTAAGTCATCCTACAGATTGAAGGATAGATTAAAATAGCTATGAGGTATGTATGATCCAAGTTTCAATGCATAAGTGTTACCGTAACATTTTTTCAATGTTAGCAAAATAAGTACAAGTCAATTTCAATGAATAGTTGTCTGAGGTAGAGAAAATTGTCTCTACACTTCACTACATTATCTTGATTGGCTTTGTGTTTTTGTATTTATAGTCATATCGATAGTGTGCTTGCTTAGTTCAAGTTTCATGTGATTTATTTCACCACTGATGATTCTGCATGTGATAGTGTGTTGTCTATGATCCAACAATTTGGAAGGCCGATCAATTGGTGATCTAGTGACTTGCGTTAGCAAGTAATTGCCTTAAATTGAGTAAATAGGTTATGAGAAGTATGTTCAAGTGTCTCATTATGTTCTCTAAGAGATTCACAAGTTGATATTTGATCTTCTCTTGTACCACAATTTGTCTGAAGTTGATATTTTAGTTATTAAATGTGTGTGCCAGCATGAAATGATTTGAATTGATAAAAGACGTGTACAAAAATGTTCGGCATGTCATATAGTGTTCATGACATGGTCTGTATGTTTTTGTCTTTGCCTCTCTGATACCAACTTTGGTCTAAATCCAATATGAAGACTTGGATAAGTGTCTACTAAGCCGACTTAGCATAGGGTGATCCCACAATAGTGGTTTATAATTTTTGGCCAAACTGGACACTGAAATTATTATTTTTAACCAAATCTTCACATTAGGGCACCTATAGCGGCTAAACCATGAGGAATTTGAAGATGATGCAAACTAGAGTCTTGTCACATTTTGTCTGTAGATTCTAAAAATATTTTTTCAAAAATTTTGGAATCAGATTGCACTTATTTTTCCGTCTCCCATGAAAAATGGTTTTTTTCAAAAAATAGCATTTTTAAAAAGTGACGCACACCGTATAATGCATAATTTTTTTTCCATGAAGGATAAAATTCTAATTCTTTCAAATTTAGATTTGTAACTCCGATATTTAGTGCTTCCACTTGGTTAGACAGTTTTTATTGAATATTTTTTCTTTAATCAAGTTTCAAAGTCAAACCAATTACAATTCAAACATAGTGTGACTGTATAAGGCGTAACTTTTTTTTGTATATATCGAAATTCAATTTTTTTTTTTCATTGTATTAAGGACTTCAATATATGGTGCACTCATATTTTTCAATTTTTTTTTTGATAATCTACTATTTTTCCACTTGTGCAGAACAGAGACCTTCATTTTCAATGAAGAACCTATGTTTAATAAAACTAAAAAAAAATACATAATAAAATCAAAACATATTAAAATTATATTCGTTGGATATCTCGTTCTGAGAACTATTTGATTCTAGAAGGGTTTCCAAAGACTTCTCTATTTTCATCCTCAACCCGAGCTCCGAAGCTTAAAAAAATAGACTTTTTTTGTGTCTTAGGAGAGGGGTGAGGGGCAATGGGGGTTCGAATGAACCCCTAGGGGTTCGAGCGAACCTATTCAAGGAGGTTCGCTTGAACCCCCTTTGCTATGCATTTGTTTTGTATTTTTGGCAGCCAAACTTTAAAGGGGTTCACTCGAACACTGGTTCAAGCGAACCCCTAATGGTTTCGATCGAACCAGTAGGTTCGTACGAACCCCCAAAATCACTTTTTTTGCTTTGGAGTCATTTTTTGTGAGTTTCCTTCCTCACTTGAATTGTAAACCACTATTGTGGCTTCACAACATATTGAGATGTTTGTGCCAACTATTTGGAAGTGTGCGGCAATAAAGAAGTGTATGATAAGGTAAATAGGTCCTATTTATCTCTTGGTGTGTGGTGCATTTTGATTTCTATTATAGAGGTCTTGGGGGATGACATACATGGATATTCCACGTCTCATATTATATGCTTCATCTTGGCCGACAAAGGAGAAACTCTTTGAATCTTGTAGAGGATATAAATAAAGGATCAAGATTATTGAAAGGAGGAGTAAATGTATGATGTATATTTAGAAATTTAACTTGTGAATAAGAAATTCGTAGAAACTATTTTGATATTGAAGCATGGAGAAGATCAATTCAACAATGATGTTGCTACTGAAATAATATATTAACTGTGATGACAAAAGTAAGGTATTTTGGTGTTGTAGAGATTGATGGAGTAATTTTACAGAAGTAATATGATATTACAGAGCTTGGAGTAGTCTACTTTTGTGAAAGTAGTATTTGGATCAAATCAATATCTTTGTATAGAGGTCATAGAACCTCATTTTTATAAATATTGTTGTGCTTGAGGGGGTTGTAACTTTCTTTGGTTTGTAGCCCATAAAACCTATTGTAAATCTTGTTTTCATTTGTGAGTTTGGATTTGGACAATAGATCCAAGTAGCTTGCTCACCACAGTTTTTCCCTTGTAGGATTTTCCATGTAAATTTGGTGTTATGGTTGTGTGTTTATGTGTTCTTCTTATGATCATGCTTGAAATGTTGTTGTAAGTGAAGAATTTATTTGTACTAATTCACACCTCTCTCATTACTTCAGTGTTCAACAATTTAATAAACAAAATGTGGTAAGTATCAAATTTGTTCCCTAAACATGATTCATCTTT
>VDFB02281321.1:0-47158 GCA_007258455.2 Sequoia sempervirens
TTTTTATAATATATGATGGTATCTCATTGGTCCATTAATTGATATGTGTGCCTTCAAAATTACATGATTATATTACTTTTTAAGGTATAATTACTTCCAACATTATTTTCATGAAGCTTAAATGATTATGCATTTGCTTAGTTTTATTCTTTACCTTGTGTTTATATTTCTTATTACTTATCCAATGTTATTGTAGATCATTTCTAGCACAAAATTGAGCACTTAACACAATGTAAACAAGAAGAAATTGAAACAATTAGAAATTAATTACTCCAATTTAGAATTATGATAGTTCAAAGGAGTTTCTAACTACTAAACAATGAGCTTTAAAGTTTATTTTATCAATTTACTCTGTTTCCAATGGTCAATTTTTTTTTAATTTTAATACTCATAATTTATTTTCGAAGTTGTATGTAATGTATGTTAATGTCATTGTGCCTTTTTAGAAAAAATGTATACAACATAATGTCACTTTTACTTCTCATTCCTATGTGTTGTAATCAAAGTTGAGTCTAACAAATGGGATCAATGATGGATCTAATTTTTTTTATTTGTATAGATAATCATAGATGAAAGTAATAGAATAATAGTATTATTATCATTTTTTATCTTGTTATAAATTGCAAGGGTGGGGCTTGTGAATTCTAGAATATAAGACTTCTCTTGAGGTGGGGTAGTTATATCTTTGAAGATTTTATAGTAATTTATATTTATATATTATGTACATATATTATATATAAATAGGCAAATATATAACTAATATACATATTTTATACATTTATATGTATAAATGTATGTATATTTAAAAATAATCTTAAAACTAATGAAATTATTTGATACTCAATAAAAATTACAAAATAACAATTCCTAATAAATAACTCTATAAAAGACATAGTTGAATTTAAAATATGAGATAGATATATAGGATAGTTGTTTGACTCTCAATAAAATTACAAGAAATAATTTTATATCAAATAATTTCATGAAAATAGAAGTTGAATTCAAAAGAATTATAAGAAATCAATTCTTACCAAATAACTCTATAATGAAATAAGATTGAATTCAAAACTTTAATAAAATGGTTAAAATGACTATACATTATATCTAAAAAATCAATTCTTATCAAATAATTTTGTTAAAAAATAATATTAAAATCAAAATTTAAATGAAATTGTCATACACCATGTTAAAAAATCAATTCTTACCAAAATAATTCTATAAGATTAAGTTCAAGCTTTCCATGAATATAATTCGTAGTTTGGTGGGGTCAGCGGTTGCTTTGTTGTTTTGGTAAAGGGAGTTTTCAGTTTCATTTCATGGGTCCCATAGACTGACTGGTCTATACATAATTAATATCATTCATTCATTCATTCAATGAACACACCTCCTCCCGTACAATTAAAAATAAAGAAAAAAGAAAAAATGATCTCCATCCCTCTTTTTTAAGACCAAACCAAAAGAAAATGCGTTACACAATACCTACCAAAGAGGAGATGTTTCTTATCTTGTAGAAAGCAAAACAAAAACAAACCTACTGAAACTGAAAGTCCAATTTCTGATTGAATAATTCTAATCTCACTCGGCCGCCCATTAAAGACTCTTTTTGAATATTTATATATAAATGTGGAAGAGGCAAAGCTCTGTCTATGCCTAAACCATGGATGACAGCAAATTTCTGAATGTAAACGAGGTGTATGGCGCAGTGTCCAAAGATTACGCGGCGTTCAGACCCCGCTATCCCTCTCAGCTTTTCTCCTTCCTTTCTTCCCTCACTCCACACCATGATCTCGCCTGGGATGTCGGCACTGGCACTGGCCAAGCAGCCATTGAGGTAAGTTTTCAACACGCATTCTCTCTTTATATGTCTAATCATAGCCTGTTCTCTGATGAACGTTCTCTGTTTTAAAGTAGTTATCAAAGTACTACAAGAAAGTGGTGGCCACAGACACAAGTGAGCAGCAGATTCAACACGCAGAGCACCGCCCCAACATAACCTACGCCGTGACGGCGCCGTCAATGACCGACCAAGAACTGCACTCCATCGTCGGCCCCGATTCCTCCGTCGACCTCGTCACCGTCGCCACGGCCATCCACTGGTTTGACTTGGATAAATTTTACCCGCAGGTAAAGCGTGTGTTGAAGAAGCCCGGCGGCGTGATTGCCGCGTGGGCGTACTGGAAGCCCAGAGTCGATCCAGCAGTGGACGCCGTTTATGAGCGGTATTTTCTCAGAACTTATCCGCTTTTCGATCCGGTTGTGAAAGTGGTGCTGGAGGAGTATGAGACTTTGCCATTTCCGTTCGAACAAGTGCAGGCAATAAAAGTGGAGATAGAAGAGCAGAGGACGTTTGATCAGTATTTGGGAAATTTGAGAACGGGGTCTGCTTTGGTGGGCAGGGAAGATATTATAAACGAGTTTAGAGCAGACTTCGAGGCGGCGTGGGGTGCTCCGCTAGATGTGCCCAAAACTGTGAAGTTTCCCCTCTGCTTTAAGATTGGTAAGGTTTGAAACAAAGCGAAGATTCTGTTAGTAGTACATAGTAGATGGTCCACAGGTAACCCGTGAGCTTTACTAAGTTTGTTTTAGTAAGTTTTTAAGATCATATCATGTTAAACCTATGGTCTAGTGATTTCCCTTTGGACACTATCAGGATTTAAATATGACAGTGACAGTCATATGGATGTCTACCAAGTCTTTTCTGAAATCATAATAAAGGGTGGTACAAAGTTTCTTTTTATTGGCAGTGCGTGTATAATTTTGAAGATTCTTTGTAAGGCATTCTGTAAAAAATACACAATAAAATATGGTCCAAAGATTTTTTAATTTGGGTGCATGATTTGGTAAACTCTAAGTCAGTCAAATTTTTTAATAAATAAAAAAACATGACAATATTATTTTTTTCTTTTTAAATCATACTTAAATCTGTTTAATAATATAGTGTTTATTGTTAAATTTTATAGTTTACTCTATCAAGTATTTGTTAACCAACATTTTTATTCAAAATCCACCTAATTATAGAGTATTTTGTCACCAACATTTTCATGCAAATTCTACATAATTATAGATTAAGGATACAAACCTCTACTTCTTTTTATTATTATAAATAAATTATATGTTAATCTATTAAAAGTTATGGTAGGAGGTGGGTGGGCAATTAAATTTTCTTAATGTCTTAAGATTTGTATAGATATCTTAAATGTATTCATTTAAAAGATATTGATTTTTTTTTTATGAATAGATATTTATATTAACTATAAAATTCTTTTTAAATATTCTATATCACAAAGAAAAAGGTGTAAGGACCCCTTTTTAGCTTTAGGTTAGTCCCCAGTGTCAATCCTTGTATTTTGCTCTTGGCCAATTTCAAGGAGGTGCCTAAGTTCGTTTAATGCATTTCATCTTCCCTAAATAGAATGATTTCGATGAACATATCAACTCCACAAGGCATAAAAGGTCACAAATTCTTTATACTTAGCCTTTACATAAATTTGATGTTCAACTAAACATGATTTCTTTATCAAAAAATGTGTTGTTACCTTCAACTTCCTCACAAAGCATTAAAAAAATTGCTAACAAGTCACCTTTGTGGAAATTCAATATCCCTCTAAACTATGTATTAAACTTCAACTTGAATATGGTTTTTCAAGGAATTTTTTTATAACTTCCATGCAAAATATTTAGAGAGCTCACTAGATTGGAGGATTCCCAACATGTACTGTTAAAATAACTTTTGTAAAATCAACTTATTGCTCCACCTTTGTCAAACACATAAAAATATTTAGAGATACACACTAGACCACATTTCAAGGATAGTTATTTATTAGAGTACTATTTGACCCAAAAGCTAATCAAACACTTTGATATGCCATATTATTTTACTCAAAATATCCCTAGTCCATTCCTCATTACATTGTTCCTCCTAGACTAGATTGTACCAAGGATTATGTTTCCTAGATCAAATCATGGATGATGTTTCATACCTCTTGAAATTTAAATTTAATTGTTTCCCTACCAAATCTTCTATAATATGATTGTTTCTCTGAACAATACATCAAAGTTTGCAAATTATATGTCTAGGGCTTGTATTTAAAAGGCAAAACCTAGGCTATTTTAATCAAGAGCATCATTAGGAAGAAATTTATTTGACAACTTGGACAACACACTTGAAAGATTTAGCTAGCAATTACTCTATCAAGACATTAGCATTAAATTACATTGTCAACCTATTCTACTATTTTTAACTTAGTTTTGGGGCTTGACTACTAGTAAGGAAGCAAATCTACTATTGAAACAAATCCCAATAGTGCTTATTACCACCACCTAGTTTTCCTCATTTAAGTATATATACATTAGTGAACCTTGTATGGAGGTATCTATAATGAAATAACTTGCACAATAGAAGAATTTGATATGAAATATGTTGTAAATACTTGATAATAACTAAGAATAACAAGCCACTTCGAGGGGGGAAACCTCCAAATATCTCCAATGAGAGCACAATTCATAATATGATGATGAAATAAGACTCACAACCTCCTATATATACCTACTTATGCTTAGGATATCACCCAAGCCGACTTAGATAACCCTATATAATCCCTAGGCTGGCCTAAATAACTAAATATCAATATAATAATGATAGTATGATTTAATTAAGAGTTGAGACAGCCACAAGTTGACTATTCATAACCCAATGTACACCAATATTAAGGGTGTGGCAGTATCAAAGGCCCATTTCTTCTCACAAAAGGATTGCACCACCATAATAGAATTATGTCACCTAGACTAGATCACACTAGGATAATTGTGTCCCACATATCCAAAATCTTAGCTCTCTAATAAAAAATCTAGTATCAATTCTCAATTTACACCTCTGTCACAATGTCAAAGTCATCAAAAATCTATATACCATGTTGATTTCACAGTAAGGCCTAGTCCATCTCAATTTTATTTAGACACATATTTATATACAATTTAAACTAGGTTACTCTAGTCTATCAATCAAACTTAGCTCTTAATATTTCTAAGGTTTTAAAATCTCTTTAATTTAAAAACCATAAATTTTTGTAAGAGGTGTGCTTATTTTTTATAGAAAATAAATACAACCTAATAAGGATCTTGAATAAAGAGGGATGGAGAATAGTGACAAGTGTTATGTATGAGGGTAATTAATGTGTGAGAGGGAGAAGAAATTATGGTTTTGATGGGAATGCAATGATCATCAATTAAGATGAGAGGATCAAGTAGTGAATTCCAAACAAAGAAATAATTTGAAATGTAAGTGACAAGGTTTAATGCAATGGTATGGAGGATTAAAAAATATTTGGCTCTAACTCTTCAATCGATGGTTTTTTTTTAATATTTTTAAAGGTGGTATGCTATAGGGAGGAAATGGCTTCATCCTCTACTAGTGGCACGAAGAAGTGGAAAGAGGTAGAAAATGTAATAGCCCTATTGACAACATCCAAAGAAAGAAGAACCATACGAGAGGGGAAGATATGGGAGGAAATTTCATAAAGTATCTAGAAAGGCAGATAATCAATCCTAAATCTAGATTGTGGGTGATTCAAATCTAGGAGTTGGCAAAAGAGATTGATGGCTCTCCATGTGTAGAAATCAACCCATATCAATTGGTGGATAGGTGAAATGTCTTTGACATTGCACAATCCTTAAGAAATGCAATAATGCTATCAATGGTTTTGTGCATATATTTCTACATGAGGATAATGCTAGAGTAGAACAAAAAATGGAGGCATATATCAACTACGACAAGATATGTTATCTACATCAAACTGTTATAGAGTTGGCCTATAAACTTAAGGTAAAAAACTTTTTTGATGATGTCAATTTTTTAATATATTATTTATTATGAGGAGTCTAGATATGGTATTGAAGAAATTCTTCCACCTATCAATGATAAGATATTCTAAAAAGGTGTTAATGGGTTTGGAAATAATAGGGGGCCTATGTAATTTTCATCCATGTGCTTGATGTTTTTAATAGAGCAACTTGAAACTAGTCGAGAGATGGCCAAGATAAATCACCCTATCTCTCATATGGATAGATAGTCTAGTGGGGAAAATATGTGTAGTTTTTTATTATTATTGTGGATAATCATAGATTAATGGTAGCAATAATAGAATAATAATATTATTACTATTTTTGGTCTTGCTATAAATTGCAAGGGTGGGGCTTGTGGATTCTAGAATATGAGACTAGTCTCAAGGTGGGTAGTTATATCTTTGAAGATTTGATCTAGTAATACCACTTTTTATTAATTGATCTAGTAAATTGATTAGTTACTAAATTTGATTGCTTCAAAATATTTTTTATAACAACTCAAAATATTTTTCTTGAGTTAATTTAGTAATATAATATACGTATGTGTATATATTACATAAATAATATAATTTATATTTATATATTATGTACATATATTATATATCATACACTATATTATATATAATACATAAAATAGATAAGTAATATACATATTTTATATGTCTAAATGCATAAATGTATGTATATATTTAAAAAGAATCTTAAAACTAATAAAATTCTTTGATTCTCAATAAAAATTTCAAAAGATCAATTTCTAATAAATAACTCTATAAAAGACAAAATTGTAAAAAATGATATATATATATATATATATATATATATATATGATAGTTGTTTGACTTTCAATAAAATTATAAGAAATTATAATTTTTTTTATCAAATAATTTCATAAAAATGAGGTTCAATTCAAAAGAATTAGAAGAAATCAATTCTTAACAAATAACTCCAATAAAAAAAGGTTAAATTCAAAAAGTGAAATTGACAAAATGCACACGTCTCATCATTAAGAAATCAATTCTTAGCACATAACTCTATAAAGAAATAAGATTAAATTCAAATTTTAAATAAAATGATCAATGCATTATCTGTAAGAAAACAAATCTGACCAAATAACTCCACTAAAATATAAGAGTAAATTCAAATTTACTTGAACAAAAAGGTAGGACTTCACACCAACATCCATCTTCTTTTAACACCAGACCAAAGAAAACAAGCATAAGACAATACCTACCAAAGAGGAAGTTCCGTATCTTGCAGGAAACAAAAACAAACACTAAAACTGAAAGTTGAATATTTTATTACAGTTCCTTAAGAAGCAAAGCTCTGTGTAAACCTAAATCATGGATGGCAGCAAGTTTTCGAATGGAAAAGAGGTGTTATTAAGTGTGTTATTACATGCTAAACATATGGTTTAGTGATATCCCTTTGGGTACTATCAGGATTTAAATATGACAGTGACAGACACGTGGCTGTCGATAAAGTCTTCTGTGGAATCATAATGAAGGGTCGTGCAAGTTTCTTTTTTTATTTTTATCGGCCGTGGATGTATAATTTGGAGGACTATTTATGAGTTAAATAATGGTATTACTTTTTTCTTATTTTAACACATTGTAAAATTGGGTGCATCAGGGAAAAAAGAAATTGTAAGTTAAATCAATTTTTTTTTTAATAAATAAAAAACAACAGGACAATAATATCTTTTTTTAAATCACACTTAAATTCATCTAATAATAATTTATTGTTAAACTATATCATTTATTCTATCAAATATTTTGTCATCAATACTTTCATTCAAAATTCACATAATTATTGATCAATGATGCATAATTTCTACTTATTTTTTATTATGATAAATAAATTATATGTTAATCTATTAAAAGTTATAGTAAGAGGTGCACAATTAAAATTTTCTCAATGTCTTAAGATTCGTATACATATCATTAAATGTATATACTTAAAAGATATTGAATTTTTTTATAAATAGATATTTATATTGACTATAAAATTCTTTTTAAATATCTTATATGATGAAAAAAAGGTGGGTAGAGGAAGCACACCCTAAAATTTAAGCAAAATGAGGAAACCATTTTTAGCTTTAGGTTAGTCCCTAGAGTCAATCCTCATATCTTTCTCTTTGGCCAATTTTGATGAGGTGCCTAAGTTCTATGATGGATTTTATCTTCCCTGAATAGAATGATCAAAATCATCCTAACTCCCTTTTGGAAGTTTGTTAAAATATCACAAAGTAGGGAAGAAATCAATTATGGAGTTTACCATTTCAATTGCACATTTTGGAGCTTCACCTGTATGATTTTGATGAACATATGAGCTCCTCAAGGCATAAAAGGTCTTGAATGCTTTATACTTAGCCTTTACATAAGTTTGATGTTAAATTGAACATGATTTCCTTATCAAAAAATGTGTTCTTACCTACAACTTCCTCTCAAAGCATTAAAGAAATTGCTAAAAAGCATCTTTGTGGAAATTTGATATCCATTTAAACTATGTATTAAACTTCAACTTGAATATGGTTTTCTAAAGAAAATTTTTAGAACTTCCTTGTCAAACTTCCATGGCAAACTAGACATTGAAGTAAACATTAGAGTTCAAATTCAATTACACTTGAAGGTCAATTTTCCACCAAAGGTAATATAGAGAAGAGTGTTTTGGACTCTAGGAAGTTTACATGCAAAAGTGCATATCACATATGAATTTTTATGTTTATCTTACCTTTACTTGCATACCAATATTTTTTTGCAAGAGTGAGCTCTATGGAAGCCTTAATTGCTCACCTACTAACCTCATACAATAAATACTAATCGAAGTTTCCATTAACTCCAAGATTATAAATTCGATCTTATGGATTAAATCAACACATAAACATCATTTGAGTGTAAAAATTAAAAGCTCTACAAGTTCTAGGGATGAACAAAGAAAAAGTGCATGCAACTGCCATTGCTACAATATAAAGTATAGAAAGGAAAAAAAGGAGGAAGGAAATGAATTCAATTACACAATGAATTTGTGTGAAAATTCTCAGGTTAAAATTGTTGCAAACGTGTTGTCAGTGTGTTGTCATTGATGTCAACTCATGTTGCTATTGCAAATGCACCAATCTCTAATAAAGAATTGTGATGATGTTGATTTGTATCATCTATACGTAGTTGTACCTTATCTTTTGAAGTTCATGCACCCTATCTTCTAAATTTCATGGATTGATAAGTAATGTATTGTTACATACATCTTCTAATGAATTTTTTTACTTGGGATATGTAGAGAAATGTATAAGTCTTCAAATTGTCAAAGGCACAAAGAATGGCTCTTCAAAAGCTCAATTAGTTGCTTTGCATTTCTTTGTAGATGATTAAGTCATCCTACAGATTGAAGGATAGATTAAAATAGCTATGAGGTATGTATGATCCAAGTTTCAATGCATAAGTGTTACCGTAACATTTTTTCAATGTTAGCAAAATAAGTACAAGTCAATTTCAATGAATAGTTGTCTAAGGTAGAGAAAATTGTCTCTACACTTCACTACATTATCTTGATTGGCTTTGTGGTTTTGTATTTATAGTCATATCGATAGTGTGCTTGCTTAGTTCAAGTTTCATGTGATTTATTTCACCACCGATGATTCTGCATGTGATAGTGTGTTGTCTATGATCCAACAATTTGGAAGGCCGATCAATTGGTGATCTAGTGACTTGCGTTAGCAAGTAATTGCCTTAAATTGAGTAAATAGGTTATGAGAAGTATGTTCAAGTGTCTCATTATGTTCTCTAAGAGATTCACAAGTTGATATTTGATCTTCTCTTGTACCACAATTTGTCTGAAGTTGATATTTTAGGTATTAAATGTGTGTGCCAGCATGAAATGATTTGAATTGATAAAAGAAGTGTACAAAAATGTTCGGCATGTCATATAGTGTTCATGACATGGTCTGTATGTTTTTGTCTTTGCCTCTCTGATACCAACTTTGGTCTAAAGCCAATATGAAGACTTGGATAAGTGTCTACTAAGCCGACTTAGCATAGGGTGATCCCACAATAGTGGTTTACAATTTTTGGCCAAACTGGACACTGAAATTATTATTTTTAACCAAATCTTCACATTAGGGCACCTATAGCGGCTAAACCATGAGGAATTTGAAGATGATGCAAACTAGAGTCTTCACATTTTGTTAAAATTTACGGGATGGATGCCAGCTCGTCTACGCGAGGCGTTTTGAAAATAGCATTTTTAAAAGTGGCCTTTACCAAACATAATGCAAAATATTTTTTTTCCATGAAGGATAAAATTCTAATTACTCAAAGGAGATTTAGATTTTGTAACTCCGATGTTAGATTGTACTGATTTGAGTTTTTTATTGAATATTTTTTCTTCGTCAGAGTTTCAAGTCAAACCAATTCACAAATTTAAGCTTATAAATATTATTTATTATAAAGGCAACTTTTTTTATATATATCGGAAATTCAATTTTTTTTCTTCATTGTATTAAAGGACTGTATATGGATTGCACTCATATTTTCAAATTTTTTGATAATCTACTATTTTTTCCTTGTGTCTTGACAGAACCTTCGGCTGAGAACATCGTTGCAATAAAAGCCCAAAAAAAAATACATAATAAAATCAAAACATATTAAAATTATATTCGTTGGATAGCTCGTTCTGAGAACTATTTGATTCTAGAAGGGTTTCCAAAGACTTCTCTATTTTCATCCTCAACCCGAGCTCCGAAGCTTAAAAAAATAGACTTTTTTTGTGTCTCAAGAGGGGGGTGAGGGGCAATGGGGGTTCGAATGAACCCCTAGGGGTTCGAGCGAACCTATTCAAGGAGGTTCGCTTGAACCCCCTTTGCTATGCATTTGTTTTGTATTTTTGGCAGCCAAACTTTAAAGGGGTTCACTCGAACACTGGTTCAAGCGAACCCCTAATGGTTTCGATCGAACCAGTAGGTTCGTACGAACCCCCAAAATCACTTTTTTTGCTTTGGAGTCATTTTTTGTGAGTTTCCTTCCTCACTTGAATTGTAAACCACTATTGTGGCTTCACAACATATTGAGATGTTTGTGCCAACTATTTGGAAGTGTGCGGCAATAAAGAAGTGTATGATAAGGTAAATAGGTCCTATTTATCTCTTGGTGTGTGGTGCATTTTGATTTCTATTATAGAGGTCTTGGGGGATGACATACATGGATATTCCACGTCTCATATTATATGCTTCATCTTGGCCGACAAAGGAGAAACTCTTTGAATCTTGCAGAGGATATAAATAAAGGATCAAGATTATTGAAAGGAGGAGTAAATGTATGATGTATATTTAGAAATTTAACGTGTGAATAAGAAATTCGTAGAAACTATTTTGATATTGAAGCATGGAGAAGATCAATTCAACAATGATGTTGCTACTGAAATAATATATTAACTGTGATGACAAAAGTAAGGTATTTTGGTGTTGTAGAGATTGATGGAGTAATTTTACAGAAGTAATATGATATTACAGAGCTTGGAGTAGTCTACTTTTGTGAAAGTAGTATTTGGATCAAATCAATATCTTTGTATAGAGGTCATAGAACCTCATTTTTATAAATATTGTTGTGCTTGAGGGGGTTGTAACTTTCTTTGGTTTGTAGCCCATAAAACCTATTGTAAATCTTGTTTTCATTTGTGAGTTTGGATTTGGACAATAGATCCAAGTAGCTTGCTCACCACAGTTTTTCCCTTGTAGGATTTTCCATGTAAATTTGGTGTTATGGTTGTGTGTTTATGTGTTCTTCTTATGATCATGCTTGAAATGTTGTTGTAAGTGAAGAATTTATTTGTACTAATTCACACCTCTCTCATTACTTCAGTGTTCAACAATTTAATAAACAAAATGTGGTAAGTATCAAATTTGTTCCCTAAACATGATTCATCTTTTACCAGGTATGTTTGGTTTACAATTTGTATAAAGTTGCAGATTTCTATTATTTGGTTGGGTTAGGATGAAATGAAAGATTGAAACTATCAAAAAAAAAATGATTATCAATTAGGGTATAAAAGTTCATTAAAACCCAATATTTTTGATAAAATAATGAAGCTCTAAATGACGCCCTAGAAAGTGATGAATATTTGAAATGAAATGTAGTGCACCTGAGGGTCAAATTATTGTAAACACCCTTTAAACTAAGGTAGCTTAAAGAAAATTTTCATATTTCAACAATCATTTGGAGAAGTATTCGACTTCATTTCATTTCCCATTCAAAATACCACAAATGAACCTTAAGACTAACCAAATCGATAAATGAGAAGTTATAGAGAAAAATTGTTGAATTAAACATCAAAACTAAACTTGTACAATGCACATGTGTTAGGAAAATGAAGGTGTCTCAACCTTTGATTTTTTTGTAGCATTGATTATTTAAATATTTAATGTTGTTATTTTCTCACATTGTCTTGTGAGTTACAACTTGCAGTTTCTATTATAAGGAGGATTCAAGTTGGAAAGTTGCATTTATAGGTGGAGTTTTGCATGAAGGTATTTTCTATTTCCATGTTGAGTTTGCATGGAATGTGAGTGTTTTAGGTGCAATTATTATTTGGCAGGTGCAGGTTTTGCATGTGCAGATTTAGTAACGATTGTCTGGTTGTAGTGTTGCATGCAGTGACAATTGGAAACTTATTTTTATGTGTGTGTAGTGGTTTTGGCACTTTCCATGTTGCATCTTTAGCCTTTGGAAATTGATTTAGAAATGTCTAATTTATTCATTGTAAGCTCTTATATATTGAGCACTTGTGTTTTGGAGTAGTATGATGTTGTGTTGAGATACCATTTTGCTATCAAATTTACTCTAGAATTGTAACACAGACAAACTCTTGTAGAAGCTTGCACTACAAGTGTATTGTAATCATTTGTTTGCAGATAATACATTGTTCAAGATTTTGGAGTGTGGGGATTTTTCTCTCGAAAGGGTTTCCCCCACCTATATTTGGTGTTATGTGTTTTATTTTATCTTTGATGTTATTTATGTTATCTGATATGTGCATCTTCTTTATTGTAATTGTATAAGGGTTTGAAACTAAAGAAATTTGCACATTCTCTCCTATGATAGATTAGTGTTAGAAGCTTTTCCACGTTCCTGGCTTCTTGTCAGTTGGTATCAGAGCCTGATCACCTATGTTTCCTATTGTGGATTAAAGGGTTTTTTGTACCGATCTTATTTGAGTAGGAGACTATTGCAGAATTTTTTGTTGGCCCTATTGTAGGAAGGAGATAGTGACCCTATTATAATTCTAGTGTCTATAATTTTCACTTTAATAATCTTTTGATTTGATTTCACGTTGTTCAAATTATTAGGTCCCTTTTCTGTCATGAATTGATAAAAAAAAATGTGAATATTGGAGCATACATAGAGATTCTGGTGTGGAATAATAAAATTTTATTTGTAGTAAAATGTTGTGAGTTGATTGTTGTAGGACTATCTAGTTTACCATTGATGAACAAACTCTTTTCAAAACCTTTTTATGGTAAATGAATAAAACTTTGTTTTAATATAGGATTGTGCAGGTACTTTCCATAAACCCGTCTAGCAGTATGTCTTGCATGATAGAGGCAACTAAGAGATTGGTTTTACCCATCTAAACAATCCTCAACAAAAAATGAGGAAAGCAATTGTTTTTTTTTTCAAATTTTCAAATTCAAATGTTTAATTTTATATAATTTTTTAAATTCAAATATTTAATTTTATATAATTTTAGTTGTTGTCCCCAAAATTTAGGGAAAATATTGCCATTCTTTTATTCAATTCCCAATTCGTGTAGCTTAGTTTTGATTAACTTGAGATGATTCCAGTTTCTTTACATTGCACATAAAGAAAATTTCTTAATATAACAACCAAAGTGAGCACAATTTTTTCCTTTTTGTAAGGTTCTATTTGGTGGGTTCACAGAAATATCTTGAGCAATTTCATATTGTGTATTGTGAGTTTAAACTTGATGCCTGGAAAAGACATTTGACTTTACTGGAATCTAAAATTTACTATGATCATGTGTACCATTAGTTTGTCAAGATACTTGCAATGTTTTTATTTCACATTCCTTCCCATTTGTTGCCTCGTATAGCCCCCTTCACCCCTGCAAGATGTACATGCATTTCTTACTACATCAAGATATTTTGATGATCTACTTAACTATTCGTATCATTTTTAACTCTTCTCAAATGGCACAAACTTTTAAATTTAGTTGCATATATGTAGGTGTAATATTTTGTGTTGGAGTTGTTACAAATATGGTCAAAGAAGATAATTCAATTCAATTGAAAACCTCTTCAATAGAGGGATTCACAAGCATTGCTTGAAGCCTTTGTGTCATGCGAACAATAGCAATTGACTCCCCTACATATGTTGTACCATCAAATTGAGTAGTTTCTTTCTCTAAAATAAGTTATTTTTGAAACTCTCTTACAATCACTTTATGATTAGTTATTGACTTAGATTACATTTGTTTTCTTTTCTTTTTGCAAAGGTTGCCATCATTTCCAAATGATCCAAATAGATGTGAAAAGACATTTGTAGGAAATACTATTGGTCCAGAAAATGGTGTCTATGACAAACCCATTGACCTTCACTTAATTGTGACTTCATAAACGGAAAAACTAGAGGGGAAAATCACTAGCAACTACACTTATGTCAAATTCAACGTTTGATGATTGTAATATATCGGAGGTCATAATATCAAAAACTTATATCATATGCAAGGACTACAACATGATAGGGAAGTTGCTTCTTTTATTCGCTTTTTTTTCTTGAGGGCATTAGGAGTCCAAAACAAAACAAAGAAAAGTTTGCAATAAATTGTAAGAACAATTTCCAATAAATAATATGGACAGAGAAGCTTTGGAATAGAGCATGGACATCCATCAGAGCATTAAGAATAGAGCAATTTCATCACACGTTATAGTTGCGACTGTTGTCGTAGACATGTATAGAAAATGTGGAGGCATATACAAATCATTTGAACTATATATTTTTCCTTCGAACTACATGCAAAATGGTTTTTCCATGCTATATGCTTGTTTTTTGAAACTTTGATTTGATCATTTTATTTTCAATGCAGCTTATACTTTGTCATTCCTTTGTGGAAGGGAGTTGGGTATACATCAATGTTTTTTCAAGGTTTTTCATATCATTATGTTTGAGATAAAAATGCTTGAATTTCTGAGTGAAACATTTTTTTATCTTCTCATCTCTTTTTCATTTTATTGCAGTCTATGAGACCACAACTCTAAGACATCCTATCAAACAATTCACTTGCCTTCTTTATGCTTCTACATTTTGCATACACATCTACCAGGGTGGCTATAACTACATCTAACAAAAACTTTTGATCCTTTATGCTTTGATGGTTGCTCATACCCTGTTCAAAAATATCTTTTGTAGCAGCAAAATCTAAGTCCAAAAAGCATGTAACATACCAGTACAGAAAGCCATTGTATTTGCAATTAAACATACTAGCACAAAAAGCCATTGTATTTGCATTATATATTAGCTTGAACATCTAATATTGCTTAAGACAGGGACTCCAACTAGCGCAAAACTCTTGTCTTATTTAATGGTGATAATCTATGGATTTATTGGGATCCCAACACTCTGAACTAGGGTTTGTTATCAAGTTAAGGTTCTTCTGTTGCCACTCACCGAATAGGGTTCTTTCGCTCTATGATGGCCTAAATCGATAATTGCATACTTTTACTTTCCTTAGTTTAAACAATATTGATGTGATTACCATATGGTGGATGAGGTGAAATCTTTATTAGAAGAGCTAGTCAATCAAGAAAATGACCCTACAGTTACGATTACCTAATATTTAATTTATTTTTTCATTCCTACTTTAGTAAGTGCAAATAGCTAGGCACTACAATTGCCTCAAAATAATCAAGGAATATGGCTATAAATACAAACTAATATCTATAAATCACAAAAAAAAAGCATGCCATATAAATATGGAAAATGGAATTGATTTACTCACCTTTTTCAAGTCCTAAAAGTATGAGATATATGTACATAATTTTATTTAATTCTTATGAATGATCTTAGTTGGTGGCAAGGTGGTAGGAAAGCCCAAATCCTTATTGAAGCATGTAGTTGACCAAACATGTAGGTAGAATCTACTAAATTGAATATGGTGATGTAAAACTCAATGCAATAAATGTCAAAAACTCCCCTAAGTCCAATGTATTGTGTGATATGTTTATTTGTTATCATAAACTTTGAAAAGCTACTACAACCTATAAACAGTGAAATTGAGTGATAATTTAGCAAATTTAATAAAATTTAGAAACCAAGTTATGTCTTTGTGGTGATTAGAATCTTCTAAAAATTGAATATAAAATTAAAGGATCATTTAAGAATATTTATTGTGAATAGCAAGGTGAGATATACAATTGTAACAATATGTGGTGGGATCTATAATGACTAGTTGATGACTGGAAGTTCCTCTAAACAAACAAAGTGAAAGAAAAATAATTTTGGTTGATGAAAGATTTCTCTTACACCTTGGGATGCTCCTATAACACATATTGACCTATAATCCTTTGCCAATTGGATCTATGTATCCTATTTTTATAATATATGATGGTATCTCATTGGTCCATTAATTGATATGTGTGCCTTCAAAATTACATGATTATATTACTTTTTAAGGTATAATTACTTCCAACATTATTTTCATGAAGCTTAAATGATTATGCATTTGCTTAGTTTTATTCTTTACCTTGTGTTTATATTTCTTATTACTTATCCAATGTTATTGTAGATCATTTCTAGCACAAAATTGAGCACTTAACACAATGTAAACAAGAAGAAATTGAAACAATTAGAAATTAATTACTCCAATTTAGAATTATGATAGTTCAAAGGAGTTTCTAACTACTAAACAATGAGCTTTAAAGTTTATTTTATCAATTTACTCTGTTTCCAATGGTCAATTTTTTTTTAATTTTAATACTCATAATTTATTTTCGAAGTTGTATGTAATGTATGTTAATGCCATTGTGCCTTTTTAGAAAAAATGTATACAATATAATGTCACTTTTACTTCTCATTCCTATGTGTTGTAATCAAAGTTGAGTCTAACAAATGGGATCAATGATGGATCTAATTTTTTTTATTTGTATAGATAATCATAGATGAAAGTAATAGAATAATAGTATTATTATCATTTTTTATCTTGTTATAAATTGCAAGGGTGGGGCTTGTGAATTCTAGAATATAAGACTTCTCTTGAGGTGGGGTAGTTATATCTTTGAAGATTTTATAGTAATTTATATTTATATATTATGTACATATATTATATATAAATAGGCAAATATATAACTAATATACATATTTTATACATTTATATGTATAAATGTATGTATATTTAAAAATAATCTTAAAACTAATGAAATTATTTGATACTCAATAAAAATTACAAAATAACAATTCCTAATAAATAACTCTATAAAAGACATAGTTGAATTTAAAATATGAGATAGATATATAGGATAGTTGTTTGACTCTCAATAAAATTACAAGAAATAATTTTTTATCAAATAATTTCATGAAAATAGAAGTTGAATTCAAAAGAATTATAAGAAATCAATTCTTACCAAATAACTCTATAATGAAATAAGATTAAATTCAAAACTTAAATAAAATGGTTAAAATGACTATACATTATATCTAAAAAATCAATTCTTATCAAATAATTTTGTTAAAAAATAATATTAAAATCAAAATTTAAATGAAATTGTCATACACCATGTTAAAAAATCAATTCTTACCAAAATAATTCCATAAGATTAAGTTCAAGCCTTCCATGAATATAATTCGTAGTTTGGTGGGGTCAGCGGTTGTTTTGTTGTTTTGGTAAAGGGAGTTTTCAGTTTCATTTCATGGGTCCCATAGACTGACTGGTCTATACATAATTAATATCATTCATTCATTCATTCAATGAACACACCTCCTCCCGTACAATTAAAAATAAAGAAAAAAGAAAAAATGATCTCCATCCCTCTTTTTTAAGACCAAACCAAAAGAAAATGCGTTACACAATACCTACCAAAGAGGAGATGTTTCTTATCTTGTAGAAAGCAAAACAAAAACAAACCTACTGAAACTGAAAGTCCAATTTCTGATTGAATAATTCTAATCTCACTCGGCCGCCCATTAAAGACTCTTTTTGAATATTTATATATAAATGTGGAAGAGGCAAAGCTCTGTCTATGCCTAAACCATGGATGACAGCAAATTTCTGAATGTAAACGAGGTGTATGGCGCAGTGTCCAAAGATTACGCGGCGTTCAGACCCCGCTATCCCTCTCAGCTTTTCTCCTTCCTTTCTTCCCTCACTCCACACCATGATCTCGCCTGGGATGTCGGCACTGGCACTGGCCAAGCAGCCATTGAGGTAAGTTTTCAACACGCATTCTCTCTTTATATGTCTAATCATAGCCTGTTCTCTGATGAACGTTCTCTGTTTTAAAGTAGTTATCAAAGTACTACAAGAAAGTGGTGGCCACAGACACAAGTGAGCAGCAGATTCAACACGCAGAGCACCGCCCCAACATAACCTACGCCGTGACGGCGCCGTCAATGACCGACCAAGAACTGCACTCCATCGTCGGCCCCGATTCCTCCGTCGACCTCGTCACCGTCGCCACGGCCATCCACTGGTTTGACTTGGATAAATTTTACCCGCAGGTAAAGCGTGTGTTGAAGAAGCCCGGCGGCGTGATTGCCGCGTGGGCGTACTGGAAGCCCAGAGTCGATCCAGCAGTGGACGCCGTTTATGAGCGGTATTTTCTCAGAACTTATCCGCTTTTCGATCCGGTTGTGAAAGTGGTGCTGGAGGAGTATGAGACTTTGCCATTTCCGTTCGAACAAGTGCAGGCAATAAAAGTGGAGATAGAAGAGCAGAGGACGTTTGATCAGTATTTGGGAAATTTGAGAACGGGGTCTGCTTTGGTGGGCAGGGAAGATATTATTAACGAGTTTAGAGCAGACTTCGAGGCGGCGTGGGGTGCTCCGCTAGATGTGCCCAAAACTGTGAAGTTTCCCCTCTGCTTTAAGATCGGTAAGGTTTGAAACAAAGTGAAGATTCTGTTAGTAGTACATAGTAGATGGTCCACAGGTAACCCGTGAGCTTTACTAAGTTTGTTTTAGTAAGTTTTTAATATCATATTACATGTTAAACCTATGGTCTAGTGATTTCCCTTTGGACACTATCAGGATTTAAATATGACAGTGACAGTCATATGGATGTCTACCAAGTCTTTTCTGAAATCATAATAAAGGGTGGTACAAAGTTTCTTTTTATTGGCAGTGCGTGTATAATTTTGAAGATTCTTTGTAAGGCATTCTGTAAAAAATACACAATAAAATATGGTCCAAAGATTTTTAAAATTGGGTGCATGATTTGGTAAACTCTAAGTCAGTCAAATTTTTTAATAAATAAAAAAACATGACAATATTATTTTTTTCTTTTTAAATCATACTTAAATCTGTTTAATAATATAGTGTTTATTGTTAAATTTTATAGTTTACTCTATCAAGTATTTGTTAACCAACATTTTTATTCAAAATCCACCTAATTATAGAGTATTTTGTCACCAACATTTTCATGCAAATTCTACATAATTATAGATTAAGGATACAAACCTCTACTTCTTTTTATTATTATAAATAAATTATATGTTAATCTATTAAAAGTTATGGTAGGAGGTGGGTGGGCAATTAAATTTTCTTAATGTCTTAAGATTTGTATAGATATCTTAAATGTATTCATTTAAAAGATATTGATTTTTTTTTTATGAATAGATATTTATATTAACTATAAAATTCTTTTTAAATATTCTATATCACAAAGAAAAAGGTGTAAGGACCCCTTTTTAGCTTTAGGTTAGTCCCCAGTGTCAATCCTTGTATTTTGCTCTTGGCCAATTTCAAGGAGGTGCCTAAGTTCGTTTAATGCATTTCATCTTCCCTAAATAGAATGATTTCGATGAACATATCAACTCCACAAGGCATAAAAGGTCACAAATTCTTTATACTTAGCCTTTACATAAATTTGATGTTCAACTAAACATGATTTCTTTATCAAAAAATGTGTTGTTACCTTCAACTTCCTCACAAAGCATTAAAAAAATTGTTAACAAGTCACCTTTGTGGAAATTCAATATCCCTCTAAACTATGTATTAAACTTCAACTTGAATATGGTTTTTCAAGGAATTTTTTTATAACTTCCATGCAAAATATTTAGAGAGCTCACTAGATTGGAGGATTCCCAACATGTACTGTTAAAATAACTTTTGTAAAATCAACTTATTGCTCCACCTTTGTCAAACACATAAAAATATTTAGAGATACACACTAGACCACATTTCAAGGATAGTTATTTATTAGAGTACTATTTGACCCAAAAGCTAATCAAACACTTTGATATGCCATATTATTTTACTCAAAATATCCCTAGTCCATTCCTCATTACATTGTTCCTCCTAGACTAGATTGTACCAAGGATTATGTTTCCTAGATCAAATCATGGATGATGTTTCATACCTCTTGAAATTTAAATTTAATTGTTTCCCTACCAAATCTTCTATAATATGATTGTTTCTCTGAACAATACATCAAAGTTTGCAAATTATATGTCTAGGGCTTGTATTTAAAAGGCAAAACCTAGGCTATTTTAATCAAGAGCATCATTAGGAAGAAATTTATTTGACAACTTGGACAACACACTTGAAAGATTTAGCTAGCAATTACTCTATCAAGACATTAGCATTAAATTACATTGTCAACCTATTCTACTATTTTTAACTTAGTTTTGGGGCTTGACTACTAGTAAGGAAGCAAATCTACTATTGAAACAAATCCCAATAGTGCTTATTACCACCACCTAGTTTTCCTCATTTAAGTATATATACATTAGTGAACCTTGTATGGAGGTATCTATAATGAAATAACTTGCACAATAGAAGAATTTGATATGAAATATGTTGTAAATACTTGATAATAACTAAGAATAACAAGCCACTTCGAGGGGGGAAACCTCCAAATATCTCCAATGAGAGCACAATTCATAATATGATGATGAAATAAGACTCACAACCTCCTATATATACCTACTTATGCTTAGGATATCACCCAAGCCGACTTAGATAACCCTATATAATCCCTAGGCTGACCTAAATAACTAAATATCAATATAATAATGATAGTATGACTTAATTAAGAGTTGAGACAGCCACAAGTTGACTATTCATAACCCAATGTACACCAATATTAAGGGTGTGGCAGTATCAAAGGCCCATTTCTTCTCACAAAAGGATTGCACCACCATAATAGAATTATGTCACCTAGACTAGATCACACTAGGATAATTGTGTCCCACATATCCAAAATCTTAGCTCTCTAATAAAAAATCTAGTATCAATTCTCAATTTACACCTCTGTCACAATGTCAAAGTCATCAAAAATCTATATACCATGTTGATTTCACAGTAAGGCCTAGTCCATCTCAATTTTATTTAGACACATATTTATATACAATTTAAACTAGGTTACTCTAGTCTATCAATCAAACTTAGCTCTTAATATTTCTAAGGTTTTAAAATCTCTTTAATTTAAAAACCATAAATTTTTGTAAGAGGTGTGCTTATTTTTTATAGAAAATAAATACAACCTAATAAGGATCTTGAATAAAGAGGGATGGAGAATAATGACAAGTGTTATGTATGAGGGTAATTAATGTGTGAGAGGGAGAAGAAATTATGGTTTTGATGGGAATGCAATGATCATCAATTAAGATGAGAGGATCAAGTAGTGAATTCCAAACAAAGAAATAATTTGAAATGTAAGTGACAAGGTTTAATGCAATGGTATGGAGGATTAAAAAATATTTGGCTCTAACTCTTCAATCGATGGTTTTTTTTTAATATTTTTAAAGGTGGTATGCTATAGGGAGGAAATGGCTTCATCCTCTACTAGTGGCACGAAGAAGTGGAAAGAGGTAGAAAATGTAATAGCCCTATTGACAACATCCAAAGAAAGAAGAACCATACGAGAGGGGAAGATATGGGAGGAAATTTCATAAAGTATCTAGAAAGGCAGATAATCAATCCTAAATCTAGATTGTGGGTGATTCAAATCTAGGAGTTGGCAAAAGAGATTGATGGCTCTCCATGTGTAGAAATCAACCCATATCAATTGGTGGATAGGTGAAATGTCTTTGACATTGCACAATCCTTAAGAAATGCAATAATGCTATCAATGGTTTTGTGCATATATTTCTACATGAGGATAATGCTAGAGTAGAACAAAAAATGGAGGCATATATCAACTACGACAAGATATGTTATCTACATCAAACTGTTATAGAGTTGGCCTATAAACTTAAGGTAAAAAACTTTTTTGATGATGTCAATTTTTTAATATATTATTTATTATGAGGAGTCTAGATATGGTATTGAAGAAATTCTTCCACCTATCAATGATAAGATATTCTAAAAAGGTGTTAATGGGTTTGGAAATAATAGGGGGCCTATGTAATTTTCATCCATGTGCTTGATGTTTTTAATAGAGCAACTTGAAACTAGTCGAGAGATGGCCAAGATAAATCACCCTATCTCTCATATGGATAGATAGTCTAGTGGGGAAAATATGTGTAGTTTTTTATTATTATTGTGGATAATCATAGATTAATGGTAGCAATAATAGAATAATAATATTATTACTATTTTTGGTCTTGCTATAAATTGCAAGGGTGGGGCTTGTGGATTCTAGAATATGAGACTAGTCTCAAGGTGGGTAGTTATATCTTTGAAGATTTGATCTAGTAATACCACTTTTTATTAATTGATCTAGTAAATTGATTAGTTACTAAATTTGATTGCTTCAAAATATTTTTTATAACAACTCAAAATATTTTTCTTGAGTTAATTTAGTAATATAATATACGTATGTGTATATATTACATAAATAATATAATTTATATTTATATATTATGTACATATATTATATATCATACACTATATTATATATAATACATAAAATAGATAAGTAATATACATATTTTATATGTCTAAATGCATAAATGTATGTATATATTTAAAAAGAATCTTAAAACTAATAAAATTCTTTGATTCTCAATAAAAATTTCAAAAGATCAATTTCTAATAAATAACTCTATAAAAGACAAAATTGTAAAAAATGATATATATATATATATATATATATATATGATAGTTGTTTGACTTTCAATAAAATTATAAGAAATTATAATTTTTTTAATCAAATAATTTCATAAAAATGAGGTTCAATTCAAAAGAATTAGAAGAAATCAATTCTTAACAAATAACTCCAATAAAAAAAGGTTAAATTCAAAAAGTGAAATTGACAAAATGCACACGTCTCATCATCAAGAAATCAATTCTTACCACATAACTCTATAAAGAAATAAGATTAAATTCAAATTTTAAATAAAATGATCAATGCATTATCTGTAAGAAAACAAATCTGACCAAATAACTCCACTAAAATATAAGAGTAAATTCAAATTTACTTGAACAAAAAGGTAGGACTTCACACCAACATCCATCTTCTTTTAACACCAGACCAAAGAAAACAAGTATAAGACAATACCTACCAAAGAGGAAGTTCCGTATCTTGTAGGAAACAAAAACAAACACTAAAACTGAAAGTTGAATATTTTATTACAGTTCCTTAAGAAGCAAAGCTCTGTGTAAACCTAAATCATGGATGGCAGCAAGTTTCCGAATGGAAAAGAGGTGTTATTAAGTGTGTTATTACATGCTAAACATATGGTTTAGTGATATCCCTTTGGGTACTATCAGGATTTAAATATGACAGTGACAGACACGTGGCTGTCTATAAAGTCTTCTGTGGAATCATAATGAAGGGTCGTGCAAGTTTCTTTTTTATTTTTATCGGCCGTGGATGTATAATTTGGAGGACTATTTATGAGTTAAATAATGGTATTAGTTTTTTCTTATTTTAACACATTGTAAAATTGGGTGCATCAGGGAAAAAAGAAATTGTAAGTTAAATCAATTTTTTTTTTAATAAATAAAAAACAACAGGACAATAATATCTTTTTTTAAATCACACTTAAATTCATCTAATAATAATTTATTGTTAAACTATATCATTTATTCTATCAAATATTTTGTCATCAATACTTTCATTCAAAATTCACATAATTATTGATCAATGATGCATAATTTCTACTTATTTTTTATTATGATAAATAAATTATATGTTAATCTATTAAAAGTTATAGTAAGAGGTGCACAATTAAAATTTTCTCAATGTCTTAAGATTCGTATACATATCATTAAATGTATATACTTAAAAGATATTGAATTTTTTTATAAATAGATATTTATATTGACTATAAAATTCTTTTTAAATATCTTATATGATGAAAAAAAGGTGGGTAGAGGAAGCACACCCTAAAATTTAAGCAAAATGAGGAAACCATTTTTAGCTTTAGGTTAGTCCCTAGAGTCAATCCTCATATCTTTCTCTTTGGCCAATTTTGATGAGGTGCCTAAGTTCTATGATGGATTTTATCTTCCCTGAATAGAATGATCAAAATCATCCTAACTCCCTTTTGGAAGTTTGTTAAAATATCACAAAGTAGGGAAGAAATCAATTATGGAGTTTACCATTTCAATTGCACATTTTGGAGCTTCACCTGTATGATTTTGATGAACATATGAGCTCCTCAAGGCATAAAAGGTCTTGAATGCTTTATACTTAGCCTTTACATAAGTTTGATGTTAAATTGAACATGATTTCCTTATCAAAAAATGTGTTCTTACCTACAACTTCCTCTCAAAGCACTAAAGAAATTGCTAAAAAGCATCTTTGTGGAAATTTGATATCCATTTAAACTATGTATTAGACTTCAACTTGAATATGGTTTTCTAAAGAAAATTTTTAGAACTTCCTTGTCGAACTTCCATGGCAAACTAGACATTGAAGTAAACATTAGAGTTCAAATTCAATTGCACTTGAAGGTCAATTTTCCACCAAAGGTAATATAGAGAAGAGTGTTTTGGACTCTAGGAAGTTTACATGCAAAAGTGCATATCACATATGAATTTTTATGTTTATCTTACCTTTACTTGCATACCAATATTTTTTTGCAAGAGTGAGCTCTATGGAAGCCTTAATTGCTCACCTACTAACCTCATACAATAAATACTAATCGAAGTTTCCATTAACTCCAAGATTATAAATTCGATCTTATGGATTAAATCAACACATAAACATCATTTGAGTGTAAAAATTAAAAGCTCTACAAGTTCTAGGGATGAACAAAGAAAAAGTGCATGCAACTGCCATTGCTACAATATAAAGTATAGAAAGGAAAAAAAGGAGGAAGGAAATGAATTCAATTACACAATGAATTTGTGTGAAAATTCTCAGGTTAAAATTGTTGCAAACGTGTTGTCAGTGTGTTGTCATTGATGTCAACTCATGTTGCTATTGCAAATGCACCAATCTCTAATAAAGAATTGTGATGATGTTGATTTGTATCATCTATACGTAGTTGTACCTTATCTTTTGAAGTTCATGCACCCTATCTTCTAAATTTCATGGATTGATAAGTAATGTATTGTTACATACATCTTCTAATGAATTTTTTTACTTGGGATATGTAGAGAAATGTATAAGTCTTCAAATTGTCAAAGGCACAAAGAATGGCTCTTCAAAAGCTCAATTAGTTGCTTTGCATTTCTTTGTAGATGATTAAGTCATCCTACAGATTGAAGGATAGATTAAAATAGCTATGAGGTATGTATGATCCAAGTTTCAATGCATAAGTGTTACCGTAACATTTTTTCAATGTTAGCAAAATAAGTACAAGTCAATTTCAATGAATAGTTGTCTAAGGTAGAGAAAATTGTCTCTACACTTCACTACATTATCTTGATTGGCTTTGTGGTTTTGTATTTATAGTCATATCGATAGTGTGCTTGCTTAGTTCAAGTTTCATGTGATTTATTTCACCACCGATGATTCTGCATGTGATAGTGTGTTGTCTATGATCCAACAATTTGGAAGGCCGATCAATTGGTGATCTAGTGACTTGCGTTAGCAAGTAATTTCCTTAAATTGAGTAAATAGGTTATGAGAAGTATGTTCAAGTGTCTCATTATGTTCTCTAAGAGATTCACAAGTTGATATTTGATCTTCTCTTGTACCACAGTTTGTCTAAAGTTGATATTTTAGGTATTAAGTGTTTGTGCCAGCAAGAAATGATCTGAATTGATAAAAGAAGTGTACAAAAATGTTCGGCATGTCATATAGTGTTCATGACATGGTCTGCATGTTTTTTTCTTTTCCTCTCTAATACCACCTTTGGTCTAAAGCCAATATGAAGACTTGGATAAGTGTCTACTGAGCCAACTTAGCATATTGAGATGTTTGTGCCAACTATTTGAAGTGTGCGGAAATAAATAAGTGTATGATAAGGTAAAAAGGTCCTATTTATCTCTTGGTGTGTGGTGCATTTTAGTGTTGATGGTACCCAAATATTAATTACCTAGGGTGATGGGATCACCAACCTCATGAATGTAAGGACATAGGTTGCAATTAACTAACCTAGACAACCACCACACTACATCACCACTAAACAAGTATTCATTAGGAACCATCAACATTTTTTCTTGTAGGATTTTCCATGTAAATTCCAAGTGCCAGTTGTGTGTTTATGTGTTCTCTTTATGATATGCTTCAAATGTTGTTGTAAGAAGAATTTATTTAGTAATTAATTCACACCTCTCTCAAGACTTCAGTGTTCAACAATTTAATAAACAAAATGTGGTAAGTATCAAATTTGTTCCCTAAACATGATTCATCTTTTACCAGGTATGTTTGGTTTACAATTTGTATAAAGTTGCAGATTTCTATTATTTGGTTGGGTTAGGATGAAATGAAAGATTGAAACTATCAAAAAAAAAATGATTATCAATTAGGGTATAAAAGTTCATTAAAACCCAATATTTTTGATAAAATAATGAAGCTCTAAATGACGCCCTAGAAAGTGATGAATATTTGAAATGAAATGTAGTGCACCTGAGGGTCAAATTATTGTAAACACCCTTTAAACTAAGGTAGCTTAAAGAAAATTTTCTACATTTCCAACAATCATTTGGAGAAGTATTCACTCATTTCATTTCCCATTCAAAATACCAAATGAACCTTAAGACTAAACTTTCAAATCGATAAAATGAGAAGTTATAGAGAAAACTTGTTGAATTAAACATCAAAACTAAACTTGTACAATGCACATGTGTTAGGAAAATGAAGGTGTCTCAACCTTTGATTTTTTTGTAGCATTGATTATTTAAATAGTTAATGTTGCTATTTTCTCACATTGTCTTGTGAGTTACAACTTGCAGTTTCTATTCTGAGGAGGATTCAAGTTGGAAAGTTGCATTTACAGGTGGAGTTGTGCATGAAGGTATTTTCTATTTCCATGTTGAGTTTGCATGGAATGTGAGTGTTTTAGGTGCAATTATTATTTGGCAGGTGTAGGTTTTGCATGTACATATTTAGTAACGATTGCCAGGTTGCATGCAATGACAATTGGAAACTTATTGTTATGTGTGTGCAATGGTTTTGGCACTTTCCATGTTGCATCTTTAGCCTTTGGAAATTGATTTAGAAATGTCTAATTTATGCATTGTAAGCTCTTATATATTGAGCACTTGTGTTTTGGAGTAGTATGATGTTGTGTTGAGATACCGCTTTTGCTATCTAATTTTACTCTAGAATTGTAACACGCATAAACTCTTGTAGAAGCTCAGACCGCAAGTGTATTGTAATCATTTGTTTACAGATAATACATTGTTCAAGATTTTGGAGTGTGGGGATTTTTCTCTCGAAAGGGTTTCCCCCACCTATATTTGGTGTTATGTGTTTTATTTTATCTTTGATGTTATTTATGTTATCTGATATGTGCATCTTCTTTATTGTAATTGTATAAGGGTTTGAAACTAAAGAAATTTGCACATTCTCTCCTATGATAGATTAGTGTTAGAAGCTTTTCCACGTTCCTGGCTTCTTGTCAGTTGGTATCAGAGCCTGATCACCTTTGTTTGCTATTGTGGATTAAAGGGTTTTTTGTACCGATCTTATTTGAGTAGGAGACTATTGCAGAATTTTTTTGTTGGCCCTATTGTAGGAAGGAGATAGCTAGCACATTTGGTAGATTTGAGACATAGAAGTTTAACAAAGGCAACTTTGAGTTGTGGAAGCTCAATACGAAAGACGTGATGGTAGACTATGATTTGTGGACAATTATTTCTAGAACTATGCCAACGGGCATGAAACAAGAAGATTGGGATATGATGAATCAAAAGGCTAGGGGTCTAATAAGACTTTGTTTAGTTGATTCAGTACTCCTAGACATTCATGAAAAGAAGACCGTTGCACTTCTTTTGAATAAATTTTCCCAAATTTATCAAGCTAAATCCCTAGAAATAAGTTGTTCCTATGAAAGAAGTGTATTCTCTGAGGAAGGAGGATCTGTCGTAGATCACCTGAACGCATTCAACATGCTAGTTGCCTAGTTGAAATCTATTGGTGTGAAAATGGAGGAGGATCATTGCACGACTTTGTTGTGTTCATTGTCGGATTCATGGGACCACCTTTTCATGGCCATTGGAAGTACCACTACCACCTTTAAGATGGATGAAGTGGTGGCATTATTGTTATTTGAAGAGATGGAAAGAAAAACTTCAAAAATGGCTAAGGAGGCTCTGGTGGTTCGAGGAAGAATGAAATAAAAAGGAATAAAGAACATGAAGCAAGAAAATATAGAATCCAAATCCCATGGGAGATCAAAGTCTCTTGGAAAGACCAACAAAAAATTTTGGAATTGTGGAAAATCTGGTCACTTTCGCAAAGATTGTAAGGAGGAGAAAAAGAAGAAAAATAAGACATTCTCCGATTTTGAATATGATAAATCCTCTTAGGGTGATGCAGATGCCTTTATCGTTGCCTTAGAAACACATAAATCACAAGATGTGTGGTTGATAGACTTTGGTGCTTCTTTCCACATAACTCTAACCTGAATATTGTTGGTCATGTAAGAGTCAAGATAAGATAACTAGATGGTAGAGTGAAGGAGATCAATGGTGTCCATCATATCAATGGTTTGGCATGGGACCTTCTTTTTGTAAGTAATTTGAATGATGCGGGTGTGCAAGTTGTCTTCTCAAATGGAGGATGCAAGATGACAAGAGGAGCTATGGTGCTTTCTAAGGGTGTTTATATGGGCACTCTATTTCAGTTGGATTCATGCACAGTTCAGTGCAATAGTTCTTCTATAGAAAAGAATAAAAGACTTTTGAGTCACTAACGTCATCATTGGAACTAGCAGCAAAGAAGAAAGTTGCATCTACTTTCGATGGTCACGATTTCTAGATACCTAAGAGTGCTCATGCTTTGGAGGTGAAGTTATCTACTTAGAAGACAATGCTTTGACACCAAAGACTTGGTCACATTGGTGAAAAGGGTTTAAGAACCCTACAAAATAAATGCCTTATTGAGGGGCTTGATGATTGTAATCTTGAGTTTGATTTTTGTGAACATTGTGTTTATGGAAAGCAAAATTGTGTTCAGTTTTTATCATAGTTCTCACAAATCTTCTAGGGTTTTGGACTAAATGTACATTGTGATGTTTTTGATCTTGTAAATGTTCCTTCATTACCAAAATCTGTATATTTTTTTCTCTCATAGATGATTATAGTAGGACATTTATTTATTTTCTTGGAATTAAATCTGAAGTCTTTAGTTGGTTTAAGGAGTTTAAGGCCTTGGTAGAAAATCAAACTAGTAGGAAGATTAATTATTTTAGGACTAACAATGGTGTTGAGTTTTGTTCCATAGATTTTGATAAGTTCTATAAAGAACATGGGATTGAAAGGCATAAGACAACTCCATATACCCCTCAACAAAATGGAGTTGCAAAGAGGATGAACAAGAAATTGATGGAGAGGGCTTAGAGTATGCTAAGTGGAGTTGGCCTTGAACAAAAGTTCTGGGCTAAAGTTGTTTTCCACTACATGCTATCTAGTTAACAAATTTCCTATCAACTCTTGTTGAGAAGACACCTATGGAGGTGTGGTTAGGAAAGAAGCCCTCATTGAGACATCTTTGTGTGTTTGGTTGTGAGGCATATGTTCATGTGCCAAGGGAGAAAAGGTCAAAATTGGAAAATAAGGTTGTCAAGTGTATCTCCATTGGTTATGGACTTGGTGTGAAAGGGTACAAGTTTTGGGATCTAGTGGCCAAAAAGGCTCTCTACAGTAGAAGTGTTATCTTCAAATATATGAAACCTTCTTCCAGTATTTTGTAGCCTACAAAAGAACAAAAGAAATAAGATGTGGTTTAGCTTCCTCTTGACCCTAAGAAAGTTGAACCTAAAGCCTAAAATGGACCTAATGATGAGCTAAGGATTGTATAAGAGGCTATGTGTATGAGTGATGCAGATTCTTGGATGAAAGCCATGGATGAGGAGATGGTTGCATCGAAGAAAAATCATACATGGGATTTGGTACCTGTTGTTCCTTTGCACTCACGCCCCTCTTTGCTTGTTTACAAAGTAGGGACCCCCCCCTTTTTTTGACTTTGGGTGTTGTGATTTTCCACCCCTTCTTTTTTCTTCTTTCTTTTTTTATTTGTTTCTTTTATTTTCCTTTTCTCTATTTTCCATTTGGTTTGTGTCATATCAGTCTTGTTGGTCAGAAAGAATGAAATGTTGAATCAAATGACAACATTGTCAGGAGATAATGCCACTAACCCACTTTAGCACGCCATAAATGAGTTAATTGAAGAGGGTTTTAACTAAACTTCATTCATTCATTTAGAAAACACTAGTTTTTTTTCATAAGCTCTCTATAACTATTTTCCATTGTTCTTGAGGAAGATTGTCCTATGATTTCACGTGTGTGGGTTGTCAACTAGTTTTTGTTCTTAATGTGTTTATATTGTCTCCTATTTGCTTGTTTGCTCATGTGTTGCATTCTCTTGGCTCAACTCATTCTTCTTTCTCTTTCTTCCTCCTAGGTGTCACTCATATTGTTCAATTGGGTTAATTTCTTAGCCTTTAAACTTGTAAATTTCTTTACTTAATTGGCTTACTTGGCATGAGTGTATATTTAGAGTTTTTGGGTTTGTTGGTTTGTAGCTTGGTGTCATTTTTTGTTCTTGTTGGCTTTGGTTTCAGTTTTGGTATTTTTGCTTCTTGGTTCTCGGTTTGGTTTTGGCATTCTTCTATTTGTTTCTTTTCTATTTATGTTTCCCTATTTCCTTGGTTTTTTCTCCCACCATTTCTTTCGACTCTTTTGTTTGCCAGATCGTGTATCTTGTTGGCACATCAATTAATAATGTTTGTGACGTCATTGTTGGGCATTGCACCTTGGTATTTTATTATGACATTCTCTTGGTCATTTTAGTCATTTAAGTTTTGGTCTTTATCATGCATCAGACTTCACAAAGTTCGTTTGTCGCTTTCTCAAAATATTTGCAAGGGGTAAGGGGAAATCGTGATCCCCAACCAACAACCTTACCTTTTACTTAGTTGATTTGATGGAAGACTTTCAAACATTATACTTCATAGATCCTCCTTGCCTCTTTCTTATAGAGGTGCAAAGGGTATTGAGGATCCCTGACCTCTGATCCCTGATTGTGGTGCATAACATTACACTTAGTAAAAATCTTGATCTTCATTTTATTGTTTCAGATATCGAACATTGAGGACTGTATCATTTGTTTGTTTCCTTATATAGGTAGGAGTTATGACAAACCCCTAACCTTTGATATCCACCAACATGAAGGGTTTTTTCATCATGGTAAAGTTGCCAAGAGATTCTTCATTAAAAACCTTTCAAAATGAATCAAGTTAGATAAATGAATGAGAATCAGGCCTCAAATGTTGGGATTTTTTTTAATTAATACCTAAGTGAAACATGAAAGTGAAAAGACAAAACCCCGCAATGTGATCTTTGAATTCCTTTTAGACTTTGTGAGTCGAGAGTACCCTTTACACATTACTGATAACAACAAGGTATCGCCTAAAGGAGATCCCCTATCCTTGATACCCGATCGAATACAAATAATTCTTGAGAGATCTTTTTTCTAAAAAGTACAGAATACATGTCTACCCCGATTATACTTAATAAGAACACTTAGCCAAAATTGTCTCCCTTTGTGTCACCCTTTGTACATCAGGTATCGTTAATACCTCTTACCTATTGCTAATAGAGGTGCAAAGTGTAAGGGTCATCCCCGACTCTCGACATCTGGGATTGCTTGCTTTTGGTTGTAAAAATAGAAGCAACTTTTGTGTTCAAAAGTTAAGGTTGAAAACATATAAGTGAGGTTGATTAATAGTTGTAATGGCAAGGATTAAATCGCTAGGTGCAAGACCCTCGGAGGTAGCCGTGGAGAAAGATAAGGGAAAGAAGTCCGCCAAAGCACCTCAAGGAAAAGAGGATAAGAATCAAATGAAGTACAAGTTCCAAGGGGAACCCCTCAATTCCAAGGTCACCTCAGCTTGGAAGGAGATTTTGGATACCAATCTCAGACATATAGATATTGATGAATTCAAGCAAAGGGTTTGGATCAACCCCAAAAAAGAAAATGCAAGAAAGATAAAAAATAGAGGGTTGGCCAAGGCTGCCAGTTTTCTACTTTCCCTCGTTGCTCCCGAGCTTGGCATGGCTTGCAGGGAGGCATATCAGCCAGATTCTAGAACAATAGTAGATAGAGATGGGAATGTTTTGACTAACTTGTCTAACAAGTCAATAGGGAAGACTTTTCATATCCCTACCTTCAATTAAATGGAAGAAGCATCCACAGAATATGGGAAGCAAATGTGGGATGAGGACCCTCTCAAATGCAAAAAGGTCATCAATCAATATTGGTTAAAAGAAAAGAGGGGCAGTGCAACTAAAGTACCCCAGGAGCTCTTTCGCAACAACTTCTACGAGGATTACCATGATTTGGTAACCCTATTAAGCTATGTCATGGGCCTTCCAACTGCAACCTTCTTTCAGGAGTGGATGATGTACTTCATTGAAGAGATCCTCCGAGGCAAAGCTAAATTCTATTGGGCAGGAATGATCAATAATTGCTTGCATGAGCAATTTGTGGCTATGAAGAAGACTTCACGATTCTACATGACTTCATACTTGGTTTATTTACTGGCTGACCAGATGAAATACAGGGGCTTGTTTAGGGCTCTAGATACAAATCCAAGCAAGGAATTAAAGGTTTATGATAGGTACCCTCAACTTCAATACATGAATTTCAAAAGGGATTATTCCATATTCAATGACGCTTTTATAGGTCATATTATCAGTTTGCTTGGGGGTGATTTTGAAAGAAGGGTCTCCCATAGTGCTAATGCGTTCCTTCAATAGATTTCCTTCTTGTTCATTCAATTTCAAAAGTTCACATACATATGAGCCAAAGGTTTCTCAGAGAAACCATACAAGTTGCCCCGGTATCCAAATGACCAGATAATATTGCTAGAGCTCTCTCGACAATTGCAACGTGCACATGCCCTCCTAAGCAAAAAAAATAAGACATGGATTCCCTATCCCCTCTCCCTCAAACAAGGGATGTATGAAATCCACACATCCCAATCCACAGACCATTCAGACAAGGAACTCATGGAATACCACTTGGAGTTATATACTACCCGGTCGCGGATGGACCCCTATAGAAAAATTAGAAAGATGGCCATGGCTGAGCATGCCCTTGTGCATGATGTTGAGGAATTTTGGGCCAACTGCAGGGATGATAAAGAAGTGCGAATGAGGCACTATATGCGCATGATAGCGTACTTTGTAAAGAGGGTCAAATTGTTCCCTATGTCGGATCAAGTGGTGGAGGATGAAAATACGGTGATTGATCCTCAGTACGATGTAGTTGCAAATATCCCATTGTTGTTAATTGATTGGAATGAAGAAGAGGTCAATGACCTCAATATCCTGATGAAGCCATTGAGGCAAGAACTAAAGAATGGGTTGACGCACAAATTGCCAAATTGAAGCTATAGGGAGTTTCCCTAACTTATGATGAGCTTGAGAATGAGCCGACAAGCCAAACGAACAATGGAATAGTTGTTGCCCAATTGGGAGAAACTTCAAAATCCCCTCTAGCCACCAGGTCACGGAAGAGAAAAGAAACAGCTAAAATTCAGCCCAAGCCCAAAGTGTATGCAAGAAAGGCTTCGGAAGGTGAACCTTCCAAGAAATTGAAGAAATCAACAGTTTCATGGAAATGCCTACCATCCAGGAGGACCCACTCCATGAGGGAGAATAACTAGAGGCCGAGCAACCAAAGCCCCCGCCTGCTGCCTCTACTCTCGTAGTCACCACTGCTACCATTGCTACCACTGTTGCCCCTCTACCTACCTCCCTGGAGATGGTTGCCACTTCTCCACCCGCAGTGGATGTCTTGGTCCACCTTGCTACCACCCCACCCACTGTGTAAGTCATGATTATAGACCCTTCTTTTACCACTACCTCTTTGCTCTCCTCTTCCTCCATGTCTCCATCGTCATCCCTTCCATTGGCTATAACAACAATGCCAATGCCTGCTCTCTCGCTCCTAGAGGCCTTCGCTCGCCACATGCAAAATATTCCAATGGAGCTATTTGGGGTATTAATGGACCCAACCATATGAGTTGCCTTGGCGCAGTTTGTTGCAAATCTCCCCACTCCTCCTCCTCCAACTAAGCCACCAGAGATGAAAGAAATAATGGAAATATCAGAAGAGTTGGAGTGGCAAGAAAGAGAGGCAATAAAAGAAATGGAAGAGGAAGCAGATGATTACCATGACCACCCTAAGTATCAACATTTGACAATTGATGAAGTGGTACGAGAGGGAGAAGAAACACAGTCCTTTGAGGAAGACACTAAGGAGTCAGGTACAAATTACATTGTGGAAACATTTGATCCCAAGCTCGAAGAGGAGTTGGCTCAACAACTCAAAAACGTAGGAGAGGAGGTAGAGAGGTAGCCTTCTGACGAGGAGAAGAACACTGAAGAGGAAATGGAGGAAGACACTAGGCCTCCAACTAGGGAACAAAATAAGAGCCCCGAGCATGATAAGAAGATACCTCCATCAGAAGAGTATGAAGAAAGCCTAAAGCATGATGAAGAGGTGTTGCCTCAGCATGAGGAAAAGAAAGAACAAGAAGAGGACAAGCTTGAGGAAGAGGCTGAAACTAGGAAGAGCCTCGAAAGGGAACATCATGAAGAACACGGGCATGACCATAAAGAAGAAGAGAAGGCTTCTAAAAGGGAGGAAAACCCCAAGGAACATGCAGCCGCTGAGTCCCCAAAAAAGGAAACCATTTTCATTCAAGATTATGATGAAGAAGAAGGAGAAAAGACAGAATAGGAGGCTTTGGGCGACCAAGAAATTGAAATCCATCATGCCCATGAAGAAGAAGGTGATCGTGAATCACCAAAAGGATAATCTCAGATGCTTGAATGGCTTGAGAAGTAGCTAGAAAAGAAAACACCGATCCCAAAGGATCTGAGGGCAAGGCTTGAGGCAATCTTGGCTCGAGCTCAAATAAGAATAAAGAAAGAAAAAATGCCAAAGGTCATATTTCAGTTGACGATGGATGTATCTGGATCTAGAACTGTGTAAATAGCCACTCCAGTTGTGGGAGAGTAATGGGTAAGCTTCAATGTCTCCATCCTCGATTTGGGAATGGTGACAAGAGAGCAAATGATTGACAATCTCCAAGGATATGTTGCCACCATTATGCACCAAATGCACAAAGATAAGATTTCCAGGGAGGAGTTGAAAGCACAGGTGGCTAGCTTGATAGCATACATCCAATAATGGTCATCAGTTGAAGACCTTCCAACCACATCCTCGGTGCCACCACAATTACTGCCCAAGGATCACATTGATAAGCTTGAGAAGAGGAAGAATTGGACGAAGGCCACAAAGGATTGGTTCTAGTAGGTCCTCTACAACGGAAATATGGGCATAGGTCATGCTATTAGAACAACAAACAAGTTCCTAGAAGTGAAAAAGATACTTGAGGGAATAAGGAAGTTTTGCACTGACTTCCCTGAGCTATACAGGATTGTGTATCCCAAGCTTGAGGCTATTCTCAAGATACTAGATAAATCATGGGGGAAGGAGCTTGCCTTGGTAAAATATGACCACTGGTTTGTGGAAACATGGGAGTTGGGCTTAGATCACTGAAAGGAAGTGTTGGAACGAGTGCTTCATGAGGCAGAAATTGAAATTGATTGGGTCAAGGAAATCAGGACAACTTGTGAAGAATATTTGAAAATGATGAAAGATCTTGATGTGCCCGCCAGTGAGCTAGACCCAGAGAAATTGAAGTTGTACTTCCATAAGAAGATGGAAAATGAGATCGTGAATGCGCTAACGCCAAATTTCTTGAGATTTGTTGCATGAGCCTTCGCTCAATCTAGGAAAGTAATAAAGAATACGCAAAAAAGTGATAGAGACTAGGACAAGATTATGAGCAAGTCCAAGGGATTGAATTTCTAGTTGATTCAATTAGATATATTGGAATGGAACAAGCTCTAGGTGTTGATCATAAAGTTTGAGGAATATGCCACTGTGAAGAAAAGTGAAGGCAATCTTGTGATCGGTGATGAGTTCCTCACCAAGTAGCTACTACAAAAGGAAATCAACAAAAGAATAAAAGAGCTATAGTGCTACTCACTAGAGGACAAAATAGGCTACATAACAAATCTATGTAATTTTAAATTGTAATATATTTGGGGGTAGGTGAAACCCTAATTTGTAGTGAATCTTGGCCACACAATGCAAATCAATCTTGGCCATTCATTTTTCTTTTTGGACACTATAAATAGGGGGGTCTCCTCTCATTTTCAAGAGAGAGTTGAGTTGTAAAGACATGTTGCTAGAATTTTAATAGAAGCTGATTGATTTGGTGGATTCTTGAGTTCCAACTTCATGTTGCATGATTCTTCTTCTCATAGTTAGCTAATTTGAGTAGATTTACTTTGTTGTTCTTTATGTTTTTAGCTTGTTTTAGTAGATTAGTTAATGTTGTTCATTGGTATTGAAGAATTTTGTTGTGTGTTAGCAACCTTCCTTGTCCATACTTTTTGTTGTTTATTGATGGTAAATGGTTGTGTAAAGTTAGTCCGGCCATAAATCAAAAGCTGCACTAAATTTCCATCTTTTATTCATGCTTATGGTGAATGAATGGTTGAATATCTGCAATCCTTAGAAGCATGTACTAATTTCATGAGACTGTGAAGTAATCTAGTTAAGTGGAATTTAATTTTGGGAAGGCTGTCTGCAACAAGGTCTTCCATTGTCACTATTCATTGCTAGTTTCAAGTCTAGGAACTTTCTCTCTTCCCTTCCCCCTTTTTCTTTTTCTTATAGTGACTTTGACAAGGTTCATTGCACATTGTAAAGCCAAATCTGAAGTTAAAATAGGAGTTTTAGACTGTTGTTTAAACCTACAACAATTGTGCAATCACTTTCCCATCTTAAGAACTCCATTAGAAGATCTAATTCTTCTCTAACTTAACTTTGTAAGTCTGCGCTGTGATTACCAGCAAAATCACATCAAAATAATTGAGACATTCCAAGCAAGTCATGACCTGACACTCGAGAGACCTTAGGGTGATTTTCAACAACTTGTTATTGGACATTACCTTTCAAGAGAGGTAGTGCAACTACGCACTACCTGTGTTGAGAAAGTGCTAAAACACCCATCAACAGTATGTATGCTCAAAACTAGCTCACATTTTTCTACCAGGGTTTTTGCTATCATTCTCCCTACTTGTGCAAAATGGGGCCTTTGGAACAGGGTATGGATATCCACCAAAGCACAATGGATAGAGGTATTTTTCAGATGTAGTTATAACTACCCTGGTAGACATATATGAAAAATGTGGAAGCATAGACAAGGCACACAATTTTTTTTACAAGATGCCTCTAAGAGATGTGGCCAACTGCATCTATGTGTAAGTTTTACTTCACAAATTTTGTTGTGCTTTTTCTAGAATCTACAAATGCATCAGAGATCATTTTTTTGTGGGGGATTATATCAAATAGTTTTGAGCACCCGATCTTTTCTTCCAAACTTGATATAATAGTCAAAAACTCGTCATGCATATCCTCTAATCATTGCATTCCTTGACATCACATTTTAAGGGCACTTTTGTCAAACAGTTCACACACCTTGTCTACACCTTCATGCCGTGATTTTAAAAGTGCAAGAGCCAGTATAATGGCGTAGCTATGCTGAAATATGTTGTATAGTGTAAAAAATTCAGGAAGAATGAAAGTAATAAGTTTAACATATGAATATGGTCTGCCTGATTTGCCCACAAGAAGAAGTTACTTGTTGAATATCTGGTTTAAGACTTTTAGTTAGGAATCCAGAAATACCAGGAAAGCAAGTATCTTTCAATTTGGTGTTTTGGTTACTAGGAAAGCAAGTTCCTTGTTGAAGATCCAAGTTTGGGATTTTAGTAATAAACTTATGCACAATTAAGAAGAATGGAAATTTGGCTTGGTTTTGTGTTTGATTTACAAATAGTCGGGCTTTCAAGAAAATGACTAAAGCTAATTAGTGAGATGTTCTTTGGCTATAGGAGTTACTATGTTTAACTCTTTCAGCTTCTTTGACGTTCCTTAGCCCATCCTCATGCAACAACATATCAATTTTTTGCTCCAAACATTCAACATTTCAGGTGAGTTTTTTCTGTGTTTTCCTATACATGGTTGCTTTGGGTGAAAGAGGTCACAGACATTGTTTAGAAGCATTTGGTACAGAGTAATTTCATGAGGGAAACCCAACAAAGAGGAAGTATAAGAGTTCATTCTTCAATTGATGGTATTTCGATATATACATTGGCTCAATTTAAGTTGATTATGGGCTTGTGTACATTCAAGAAAATGTTGGGTGAGGTTTGGGTTTTGGCATTCCAACTATAGCCATATGAATAGAATTCTTTGTTTTCTTGTGTGGGACAAGAATGTACTAGTATAAACTACCTTCTTCCAATTTGGTAACTTGAATTGCTCAAGTCTTTGTTCCAGTGATTCACAAGTGGAATGTCTCTATGAGTATTCCTTCTCATGGAGAACAAAAAATGTAAGTAACTCAAGAATTTTGCAAGGGTGAAACAATAAAGCTTATGCCCACAAATCAATTCAGGTAATCCTCTTTCCATATGTTTGTATGCATGTAATTATACTATTGTGTGATCTGAAACAACAAATAAAAAACACAGAGTTGAATTCAAAAGTTGTCTTATCAATACTACTATGTGTCAAACTGAAAGAATTACAAATAGCCCTAGTTTTGTTTATTTTTATGATAAAAATTTATGCTTTTTAAAATGGAATTGACAAAATCAAGTAAAATAATTATCTGCTTTTTTGTAGGCTTCTTGACAAAGCAACAGTTGCAATTGGTTTAGACTATGAACCTAAAACAAATATTTTTTGGAGGCTATGCACTGTCACATGGCTTGTTTGATGTATGGGATAGTTTTTCAACAACCTTAAATATTTTCACAAAACAGGGTGCCACAATGAATAGGAGTATCGGTGGAAATATTGAAGTTCCTACAACAACCTTGCAAATCTTTATTAGCCTGACTATTCTTGTGTTGGTACCAATGTATGATCGAATATTTGTGCCACTTACTAGAAATATTACTGGAAATGAGAGTGGTATAACATTGCTTCTGAGGATAAGTGTTGGTATATTCTTTTTTGTTATTGCCATGGTCATTGTAGCATTGATAGACATGACCCATGCAACAATTCCCTTCGGAATTTTTTGGATGCTTCCACAATATATTATGTTTGGCATATTTGAAATGTTTGCAATCATAGGCTTGCAAGAGTACCTTAATGATCAAATGCCTGACGCAATAAGAAGCTTTGGAATTGCTCTTTATTTGATTGTATTTGGAGTTGGTAGTTTGTTTTAGCAGTATTCTTATTTCCCTTATTGAGAAAGTGAGTAGCACAGGGAATAAACATAACTGGTTTATGGTTAACCTAAACAAAGCACATTTGGACTACTACTACTAGCTTTTAGCTACATTGCATGCACTATTTCTATGCATCTATCTTTCTTTTTCCAGTTGCTTTATTTATAAGAAAGTAGAGAGCAACAATGAAGAGATATCCTGATCATCAAGCACCTTGCCTTGTGTAATTCTATGATGACCTTATCAACCCAGAATATTGTAGTATATATGTGTCAATCTATTTCTTTGGAACATGAAGTCACTATGATTTAGAATATCAAGACTTAATTTCCTTCTATTTCAAATTCTAACTATAGGAACTTGAAGAGTAGTTGTATTTTATGAAGCCAAAAATAGAAGCATAGAAATTCACACTAATGCAACATCAAGTTATGCAAAAAAATCCTTGAATCAATTTTCATAAATAATTGGAACAATACTTAAGGTTTAAGTTAGTGGTCATTGAAAGTAAAATATATTATGCAAGGGTAAGATCTGTTGACTTGTTAATCATCAAAGTTAACACATTTGTAAATATTCTAAAATATCTCTATTTAGATAATTATGTGGAAATTAAACTACTCTTCTACCAATGAAATACAACACTTACATTATTCTACAACACATTCATTTTGTCGATGAATTTGTAGCAATCTGCCACATTCTGTGAAGAAAAGAGAACCAAATTGTTTTAAAGTGTCAAATACCATTTGATTGGAAATATTATTTCTCTTTATAAAATATTTTGTGTATGGTTAGGCATTCAAGATGTCTTTTGTAATATGGTATAACTGTTGACCATGTGTATTGCTGATGCAAATTTGAATACAAAAGCCTGTGAGGGGATTGTGTGTGACATCTAGATGATGTTGATTATACTTGGACCGAAGAATTTGACTACATGGTAAGTCACAGTTTCCTTTCTCCAAGAAAATGGATGTTTGGGCTAATGCATAATAGATTGGAATAGGTGTCATTTATTTGCAAACTTGGTATATAAAGAATTTTGTTTTTAACATTTTTATTCTAAGTTGGTAAATTATGGAGTAATAAGGTTATCTTTGGGAGTAATAAGGGTGTAATTGATGTTATAAGGTGTTCATCAAGTTGTTTATTTTTCTATTTACAATCATGTCCACTTTATACACTGATGGCAAATTGTCTTTACAAATTTATGTAAGCACAATAAATGAGGTAGGATTAATATCTGAATGTTGTAGACAATATAAACCTTTATTCATGCAATTTTGTAACCAATACATATTATTGAGAAAAAAACTTAATAGATTACAAGATCAATTAGGAAACACACAACATAAAGATGCTAAATAGAATTTACTTTCTTTTAACATTTCAACAAAGCAAGCATAATGTTTTTCTATAAGATGAGTCTATATTTCATGGCTAGGTTTAATTATAACTAAATAAATGGATGATTTCTTATATTATTCAAGAAGGGGGTGGTAAATGGTTGGTTATGGTCAATTGAAAAAGGTCAAGAAGGCATATAAAGGAGACTAATGTGGGATGTTGAAGGAATAAAAATAATGTTAAGAAGGCATATAAAGGAGACTCTACCTTTAGATATAATGAATTTCTAAGATGCCAATAACTTAGATTAGTGATCAAAACTTGTTTCCTAGCTTTTTCCTAAAATTTTGTAATTTGTAGCAAAAGAGTAGTGGATTTATAGTCCTTGGTGGATGTCGCTTGTGTCAGTCAATGCAATAGTGTTGCAAGCAACCATGAAGATGAGAAACAACTAAGAGTCTAAGATGAAGGCCTAGAGACCATCAACTTCTATTTTTGTCTGCTAGAATCTCTCAATCTAGAATTGGATAAATTGCTTCAACAAGGGTTACATGAGTACTTCTTGTTTGATGTGCAATGATAAGAAAAGAAGATCCATGCCAAGATCGAGGAAGGATATAAAAAGGATATGATGTAAATTATGAGCACAAGGTATACCAACCACACAATTTTATGTGTCTCACTACACAAGCATACAAAGCTCATGTCCAATATTCTCTTCATCGATGAAAGGGAGTGTACATATCAAAAAAATTACTAACAAATACTTTTTTGTGGAATAAATATTTTTTTTGTGTGGTGTCATCATATGAACACCAAAGTTTCTCCTTTTGAATTCCCAACTCCTCAAAGGGCCCAACTATGCAATGTGGAAGATAAATATGCATACAATTCTCAAATAAAATTCGTTAAAATATAATAGAAGAGATAAAGACGGAGGTAGAAAAATTAGAGAGATATAGACAAAGAAATATAGAGGTAGAGAGATAAAGAGGAATAAAGATATAGATGGAGACATCAAAGCTTCATGGAAGGGGGAATTTTTTTTTCAGGATAGTTGGAAATGATCTAGTAGAGAATGGCATATGTCCTTTGGGAGTTATGCTCAAGGTAGCATGGCGTTTGATATAGAGAGACAATAGAGAGAGAAATACATAAAAGAGAGGGAGATAGGGACAAAATATAGAGAGAGAAAAACATAAAATGGAGAGGGAGATAGAGATAAGATATAGAGAGGTGGATAGAGAAAAAATAAATTGAACTCCTATAATAACTTAACTATAACAAATATATAATTTTATTTAATGAAAAATTTATTTAAAATATATATTTCTCTACCTCTATCTCCCTATCTGTCGCTCTATCTCTATCTCATTATCTCTTCATCTCTCTACCCCTATATCTCTCCATTTGTCTACCTCAATCTATATATCACTTCCTATCTCTATCTTTATATTTATATATCTCCCACTCTTACTCTCCCTCACTCTCTCTCTAAATATTTATATCTTCCATCTCAATCTATCCCTCTCTCCTCTCTCTCTCTATCTATCCATTTAATTCTCTCCATATCCCTCTACTTTCCTATCTCCATCTCCATCCCCATCTCTATCTTCTTCTCTATCTCTATCCCCTATCTCTGTCTCTCTTGCTCTTCCTCCACTTTCTCAATCTTCTGCCCTCTATATATCCCTCTTTATATCCATATCTATATCTAATTATATTCCTCATTTAGAGGCTTTTTCCAATCATGTTTGGATCCCTCTAAGTGAATGCTAATTTATTTGAAGCTATCACTTCTCCATTAAGACCTTGTTAAATAAATAGAGTCATTTGCTAACTGACATACCAATTGACCACATGCACTGCACATATGTCTTCAAAAATACACCAAAATTTTCTCTAATTGATCTTTGATACCTTTTTTGCGTACCCATTGCACGCCAAGGTGCAATTGCTAGTAATATTAGCAATACATTGTATTAATAGATCAAGTTATGACAAACACCTACCGGCATCTCTGCTAGTACTAATCTTACTCTGCTCCCCAGTAAATATCTTTTCGACAATTATAGACGTACATGGAAAATGCAAAGTTCTGTCTGCGCCTAAACCATGGAGGACACCAAGTTTCCGAATGGAAAAGAGGTGTATGGCTCTGTGGCCAAACATTACGCAGAGTTCAGGCCCCGCTATCCCTCTCACCTTTTCTCCTTCCTTTCTTCCCTCACTCCACACCATGATCTCGTCTGGGATGTCGGCACAGGCAACGGCCAAGCCGCCGTTGAGGTAAGTTATTAAACATATCTCTATCACACTTCTTCTTCTTATCACAGACTGTTCTCTGATGAATGTTCTCTGTTTTAAAGCAGTTATCAAAATACTACAAGAAAGTGGTGGCCACTGACACAAGTGAGCAGCAGATACAACACGCAGAGCACCACCCCAACATAACCTACGCCGTGACGGCGCCGTCAATGACTGACCAACAACTGCACTCCATCGTCGGCCCTGATTCCTCCGTCGACCTCGTCACCGTCGCCACGGCCGTCCACTGGTTTGATTTGGATGAATTTTACCCGCAGGTAAAGCGAGTGTTGAAGAAGCCCGACGGCGTGATTGCCGTTTGGGCGTACTGGAATCTCAGCGTCGATCCAGCAGTGGACGCCGTTTACGAGCGGTTTTTCGGCAGAATGTATCCGTTAACTCATCCAGCTGTGAAAGTGGTGCTGGAGGACTATGAGACACTGCCGCTTCCGTTCGCACAAGTGCAGTCAATAAAAATGGAGATTGAAGAGCAGAGGACGTTTGATCAGTATTTGGGATATTTCAGAACGTGGTCTGGCATGGCGGGTAGGGAAGAAATCTTGAAGGAGTTTAGCGCAGAATTTGGGGCGGTGTGGGGAGCTCCGCCTCATGTGACCAAGACTGTAAAGTTTCCGCTCTGCTTTAAGGTTGGTAAGGTTTGTTAGACGGTGGATGATCCACAAGAAACCTGTGAGCTTTGCTCGTGCCGTTAATATTAATATGTTTCTTAAGTATCTCGTTACATGTTAATCCTATGATTTAGTGATATCCCTTTGGGTACTGTCAGGCTTTAAATATGAAAGTGACAGTCACGTGTTTGTCTATGAATTTTTTTCCATGAAATTAAATCCTGATGAAGGGCGGTACAAGTTTCTTTTCAATTTTGACAGACTGTGGCAGTGGGTATATAATTTGGAGGACTCTTTAGTAAGTTATTCAGTCAAGAATAAGTGGAGGACTCTTTAGTAAGTTATTCAGTCAAGAATAAGTGACATAGTAGTATGATTTTTTTAATTTTAGCTGGGTGAATGATTTCGTAAGTTCTTTGTAAGTCGGGTATAAATCAAAAATAATATGATAATAATTTATTTATTTATTTTTGTTTGTCATATTTAAACCCATCTAATAATCTAGTGTTTATCATTAAATCACATCATTTAGGTTGTTAAGTATTTTGTCGTCAATATTTTTGTTCAAATTCACACACTTGTAGATTAATGACACACAATTTGTACTTATTTTTTTAATATTATAAATAAATTATGTCATTACTAAAAATTATGGTAGGAGGTGGGTAATTAAAATTTTCCTAATGTCATGAGACTCAAATGAATTTACTTTCAAGAGGTTGAGATTTTTTTATGAATACATATTCATATTAGTTATAAAAGTCTTTTTAAATGTTCTATATCACAATAATTTTAAATGTTCTATATCACAAAAAGAAGGGTAAAGAAAATTGCATCCTGAAGTCTATGCAAGATGGAGCCTTAAACATTAAATTCAAAGAGAAAAATAAAGCTATTAAGTAACGAGAGCTAAGGCCCACATAGAAGGATATAGGCCATGATCATCTAGTTTTCACATGTTTGGGTTATCTTGATAATCAAGAATTGACTCCTAACTATTAAGAGCACTTTGAGAATGATCCTCATTACTTTACACTTTCTTAGGAGGTTGACTAGTAGCAACTTTGGTAGGAGAAATAGCTAGGAAAGATAAGGGAATTTGAGATTGTCGAGCCATCTAGGGGCTCCTCTAATGTGATGTTGATGGGATGATTGAGAACAACCATGAGATCTGCACTAAGAAGCATGAGAATCATCAACACCTCAAGTATTTTGACTTCTGCCATGTTGACACCCTTGTGGCAAGGATTCATCCCTATGGGAGTGAGGAGGGGAGGTTGGTGGAACTTTGGCAACCATACAAATTGCATTACACCAATGACCAAGAAGCACTTTGAGGCAAGCTGCTCCAAATGCACCTTTACTACATTGCACTTGTATCTATATTAACACATTGGAACATATCATAGATTTAGAATACATGGAGAAATTATTGTTAACAATACTTTCAAAAAAATGGTAGAATTCATATATTTCCAAATGCGAAATAAGAATTTCATTCTAAAAGAATACCATATCTTAGTGAATATTCTCACTTAATCTCCTAAAAGAATCACATGCCAAGAAAAAGGCCCAGGTCTAAAGGGCTTGGAAAAGTCATGGATCCAATTCCAACCCACTTGAGTTATGTAGAAGACATAAAAGGTGTTTCAAAATTTCTTGGTGCTCACAAAAAGGGCAACAAGGATAAAAAAGTCCTAAATGAATATGTGGAACCAATTAAAATATATTGATATAAAATACACAAGACAAAATGAGTAAACATTAGTTCAATGATAACAAGCCAAATAGTTTGAAATATACACTACCATATGCCAACTAAAGATTGGAGTACCCATTTTTCATTAAGTCTATGCACCATGTGCAAATGAGATGAAAGAAAAGCATAACCTTTATGAGGCTTATAATTACAAAATGATGTATGAGGATAGTATTTCTAATATTTCCACCATGGCTTAAAATATATAACCCTAATTTTGTGTAGCATTTTGACAAGAATGAAATTAACATCAATCTGAAAGGACTTAAAATCTAGTTGATGAGTATATCTAGTTGACTTTTTCTTCAAGCCAAGAAAAAAGATTCCTAATGGTTCTTGAAAAAAAATGTAGTAGCATCTTAATACCTTCATTAGAAATTTCATAACATGAAGCCAAGAAACTTCAGAAAGAGGGTTATCAAGTGGCAATAAATCTCAAGGGACTGCCAAAGAGACCATTGATTAATGGATAATTTAGTCCTTTGTCATTCCACATAAGCTATAGCTTAATAACTTCCTAGACTTTTGGTATACTTTTAATGACAAAAGTACCTTGGATTTGAACAAGTGCCTATATAATGAGAATAGAAATAAGACCAAGGTTTCAAGCAAGCCTTTATGCCCATGAGGCATACTAGTAGAAATACAATGGTGAAGTAGAAATTTCCAAGATTCATCACCCTCTAGGGCTTTGATTATTTATTTAGCACATAAGGTTGTAAACTTTCAATGCATGACCAAACACTCTAGAACCATGAGAGGCAACATAATTCCCAAGCAACTCTATGAAAGACTTTACCTTATTTTGAAGAAGCACATAAGAAATTTCTAAGTTTTCTATTTTTTGATAAAATGCTTTTGAAGGAACCCACCTTGAGGAATAATACACATGGGTAGTTACTGGCACTTTAGAGCAAGCCTAATGTACTTGCAATAGAGAGGCTTAGTAATCCAATAATATTTTTTTTTCTACTCAATTGATAATAGATTGCTATAAGGTAGAGGAAGATGCCTAAAAGGCTAAGGGGATGCATAGGAATCTTAATACCTCATCATGATAGATTCATTTTAAACCAAAAGAATTAATCCATGTTAATTGTAATGTCCTATTTTCAATTAATTTAAGTTGGTGGACCAAAATCCCATTTCCTATTTTTGATAAGCTAAGCTAATTCCTAAGTGTTCTTCATTGTCATTCTCATATGCTTGTTAAT